>JAVSBS010019897.1:58290-97015 GCA_033124195.1 Coracias cyanogaster
CCTCCCACTAGACCAGGTTGCTCAAGGCCCCATCCAACCTGGCCTTGAACACCTCCAGGGATGAAGCATCCACAACCCCCCTGGGCAACCTGTTCTAGTGTCTTACCACCTTCAGAGTGCAGAATTTCCTTCTCATTTCCAATATAAATTTTACCCTCTTCCAGTTTAAAGCCATTACCCTTTGTTCTATCACTACAGGCTTTTGTGAAAAGTCCCTCTCCAGCCTTCTTGTAGGCCTCTTTCAGACACTGGAAGGCGGCATAATTCTCTGCATAATTGTATGCAAAGAGAAGAGGACTGAGTTACAGTTTTCATTTCTCTGATGAAGATATCAACTTGTTTCTGACTTTTAACTACTTAATTGCTTGGTTTTCTGAATATTTCAGTGCCTTTACACTGGAACTGGAGCAAAATCTGAACTTTTTCACCCAAACACTTATACTTCTGTGAAAAGGCTCTTTTGAGTTCTGCACATGCCCAGAGGTGCCACTATCTGAGCTCAGCTGAATAATGAGATGTCTGTCTCCAACTCTGACTGTGTAAATATTCACAAAGAAGTAACCTTTCCCTGAGCCTAAAATCCAGGCTCCTTGGCCAGAGAGGCCCATGTGTGAAATAGGTGGAGGAATGTCTGAGCTAAATTTACTATGTGAAAAATGTGTCTTCTTTGTCTTTGTGTCCTTGTAAAATAGTTCTCCAGATGTGAAAAGCAAACACACCAGTACCATCCATAAGCAAATACCTTTAAAACCGCGTGCACCCTGTGAGCCTTTATCACCCCGAGTCCCAGGCAAGCCAAATTCTCCTTTGATTCCCCTGATGCCTGGTCTTCCTTTTAGGCCTGTCATGCCTTTGAAACCATCAATGCCAGGTGAACCTTTTGAGCCTTTAAAGAAAGAGAAGAGAACTGTTACCTCACTCAGATTTCTGCAAACTAAGTAAATGTGAACTATCAATGCATGACTAAGAAAGTATAAGAACTTCAGTGCAGCAGTACCTATTTTTGGGTGCCTTGATGCCTTGGTCAATGTGCAGCTCTAGATCAGGCACCTAAGCTCTCTGAGAGGTAAAGAAGAGCAGGGGCACACTGAACTGCCCCAACTGGCCAAGAGGAGATGTGGAGATGACCAGAACTGAGTGTCTTCTTCTGAAAGATCAGTTCAACCCCTCTACCACTCATAAGCTGGAGAAAGATACCGAGTTCCACTCAAGACACACAAATCATGGATCTAGAACTGGCTGACCCTTTCTCACCCAAAATTCCCATACTCCTCTTTTCTATACGTAAGATTAGTATCCTGGTATAAGCCAACATCAAGGTCTTCTGTCTGGCATTGCTCAGTACACAACTGCCAGCTTTAAAAAACTTTAAAGCAAAGGCTTGGGGAAACAACTCTTTAATTTCACTGACAGCCAGTGGGACTGGGACAAGGGAAAGACTTTTGGAGAGGGAAAAGAGTAAACACTGTATATTTTTTTAAGAAGAAGAAATAAAGCAGCCATTGACCTTCTATATAGGGCTGCATATCACAAGCTAGCATTTTGCCAGGCACAATGCAGGGGAAAATAGTGATTTTGGATTAGTCATGTGACCTTAATTCTTCTGTTTTTAACAGTGATAGCCCAGCACAAAACATGTCCTGTTCATCTCAGCACAGAAGAGCTTTAAGCCATACTACTTCTTTTCAAAGTAGCTGTCCAGAGCTCACCTTTATCTCCTGGAAAGCCATCCATTCCGCTTATGCCAGGGGGACCAGTCACTCCACGTACACCTTGTAATCCTGGGTAACCTGTTTCACCTTTGTCACCAGATAGACCTTTCAGGCCCACGGGGCCAGGAAAACCTTGCTCACCATCTTCTCCCCTAGCACCAGGTGGACCTGCCATGTGAACATGCGAATAGGGAGATTTAAAAATGTTTGGACACACATGATGGTTTCATACAACATAGCTTAAGAGGGAGAAAACTGCTATCCTACCAGCTTCATTTTGAGGGGGAAAATTAGGAGTTTTTTCAGCAAAGAAATGCAGAAATGATCATAAAGGCAAAGCAGCTCATCAATGCAAACCAGTCGCACTACCAGCTTAAGTTATGTACCCACTCCCAACAGGAACTTCCCCTCCTCTTTACTTTAAGAATAAAGCTCTTTTTCCATAAGACTATTCCCATTTGGTAGCTCCCTTCTTCCAGTCTGCCACCAGCAAGCTCTGACCTGGCCTGGTAGGTTGCTATAGAAGTAAAAGCAGGAGCTCTGCCAGTGAGGACTACCATAACCCCTACTTCCCACCTGTGATACCAGGTGACTATTACTGTCATTTCTCTGGCTAGGAAATAAAGTAGAGCATGTGCCAGAACCCCAAGCTTAACTTTCCATTGTAGAAACCATACAGTTGCCCCGCCACAGAGAACTGGCAGGAGGAGTGATACAGGACAACACTACTTTCTCACCAACAGGTCCTTGAGGGCCAGGCCTGCCATCTGGCCCACGGTTTCCTGGTAGCCCTGGGAATCCACGTGTTCCTGGTATTCCCGGCAATCCCATCAAACCAGGGAGACCTTGCGGCCCTTGATGTCCTTTGGGTCCTGGCAAACCTGGGTTACCATCCGCTCCTAAAATATCATAATAATGCATTAAAGAGCATAAGTATCTAGAGAGCTTATTATAACATATCACTTCTGTGCATGCATTAGTCTTTCAGGGTATGTTTTTCCTCTGAAAATTCAGTGGGACCAGGAAAAGCAAATTAAAATGACTGCTCATTATTTTTAAAATAACTGACTTTACTGGTACTGATCTCAATATTTACACTGGCAAGGCTGACTGGCTCTTTCAAATGAGTGGAAACAATTTGGCACCAAATAGATATAGGTGGAGCAGGTCTCTTCCACTTTGAACCCCAGTAATTCTGTAATTCCCAATCTCTCTCTTTATCACATACATCTTTGTAAGAATAGAACCAAGCAGCTGACTGAACCATGGAAAGGTTCTGTATCTATTCCAAAATGTGATAGGCACGAATGGAAACATTAAAGGCAGGCAGTGGGTTCTGGTTTTGTGTTATTGTTCAGAAGTTTTCAAGTAAGGTTGTTACAAAGCTTTGTTATAAGATTCATACAAATTCCTAAGCAGAAAGCCCCTGATTATACATGACTTAGTGGACTGGGTGAAAATTTACATCTCTGTGATGTAAGAGGAAAGGGGATGTCAAGATTTAAAAGGTGATGTTTTCTTTGAATTCAGATTGGAGAGGCAGCAGAATACCAGACCTCAAAAGTACCTTGCACTTAAAATCCAGGCCAAGTGGATCTGCTTCTCTTTATTCAGGACCTACACTTATGAGTGCTGGTCCATCGCCTTGACTGTAGTTAAGTGTGCTTTATAACTGGGGTCACATAAAGTGAGTTTTATCAACAACAGAATACAGGCTTTAGCTTTCTGTTCTGAGGGGCTAATAGTTTAAGTGTCATAGATGATATAAAGGAATCATTTGCCACTTCACATTAAACTAAAAAGAATATGACTCATACAAAAGTTCACATGCTTTTTTTAGAGCCGTTCTGTCAGAACTGCAAAATAAATCAAGAACAGACAAACTAGTAATGCTTTTTCTTTTCACTGTATGTTTTTTGTTATTAGTTCTATAGAAATGCTTAGAATGAAGGTACAAAGTCACACTATTTTTCTTCCCTTTTCATTCCATGTTTCACCTTGAATTTCTTCCCCTTTTCAGAGGTGATAGTGATGTTTTCTGCCTTTTCTCAAACTTGTCAAGTGCCACAGAGCTACCAACAGACCTTTCCTTCACTTTGGGCCTCTACTGAAGGTCAAACCAGCTCTCCACACTTCAAATAACTTGTGTAAGATGATGGTCTTCTTTTCTTTTTTTATTTGTATTGAAAATAATGAGAAGAGTCTCTGGAACAGGTACCTGTGATATACCTCCTTGCACAATTATTACCACTTTTTCACTTCCACAACAAGGAAAAGAGATCATCATCAGTCTTAAATTTAGCTATGTCCAAATGCTACTGAAACTGTGTAGCAGAGGGTGCTTAATTCCCACATGTGCTTTTGAAAATCCTCCACAGAATTCAGAGGGTGACAAAG
Source organism: Coracias cyanogaster (assembly GCA_033124195.1). Lineage (NCBI taxonomy): Eukaryota > Metazoa > Chordata > Aves > Coraciiformes > Coraciidae > Coracias > Coracias cyanogaster. Next base: position 62,400 of record JAVSBS010019897.1, read on the forward strand.
TCAGTTTTTGTGGAGAAACTATGGTTTCCTCTGTTTTCTGTAGGGAGTTTAGCATGATTTTAAGCTCTCTGAAATAATGAAATAGAATAAACACCACAAAGTTATGAATAAATATATAATGTTATCTTTTTTATTTATTTATTTTGAGTTCTCAAAAACTGACCAGGTAAAATGGCTTATAAATATTTACTAAACACTATGTCCTCTTAGTTAAGATTTACAAATTCTGCACTAGTGCAATGTGATATTCTGCAAAGCCATGTATAATCCAAACACTTTTTGGTGTGGGAAACAATCTCAGCATTATTCAGCATGTAAGTGAAAAGTCAGGATAGTAACATCACCATTCCCTTAACTACAGAGGGAAAAATTAACAGTATGTCTGAACACAGCACTAGCTGTAGTTCAATGTGAAGGAGTGCTGGTCATAAGCAATGGATCTCCAGAAGTGTTTGGAGGAGCCAGGCATATTGACAACAGCTGAAGTAGGTGGGGAAGGGATGGGAGATCATCAGGCACTGGAATTTGATGCTGAGGTCATTAGTACCTCCAATGTGTCCTAACAAAGTCTCTTACTACTTACACATCTCTATAGTTTGGCTACATTTATATCACACTCTTACCCACATATTTATTTATTTGAAGTAGCTGTTACCTCTAACTCCTGGTACTCCTTGATCTCCTGGCATGCCTTTCAACCCTGAGAAGCCAGGGAGCCCAACATCCCCTCGAGGACCTGGTGGTGCTCCTAAAACGTCACCAGGAAAGCCCTTCGGTCCTGTCGCTCCTGGAGCACCGGATTTTCCTGTAAGGCCTGGGTGTCCCTGCAGTCCAGGAAGACCATTCGGGCCTCTATCTCCCCTGGGCCCAGTAAAACCTATAAATAAAGCAGGGATTAGGCATTACAGGATTCACTACAAATGTTGGAGTTCAAATGCTAGATAAACCATCATAATGTCTTTAATATTATTGCAATTTCTCCTAGTTCATAGCAGCAACCTGCAGAATCAAATAAAGCATTATATAAATATTTTAAAACCATGTAACATTTATAAAAACATTTGCCCAAATGTGGAAATTGGCAGGACTTACAGGTGACCCCTCAGGATACCTAGTGCCTGCATGATAAAAGATCCACAGCTCCAAGCACAGTTACTTATATGCAACTATTTTGACACAGCTATTGCAGTATTTTATAAAAATCTTATTCTGTAAGGGCAAAAAACCAGCTCCTGTACAAAAAAACCTGGCTTGATATGCATCAGGGGTAAGACATTTCAGGAAGGGAAAACATAGATGTGGAGCTAATGCATCTTGGTAAATTGGGAAGAACTGGGGCAGTTGCCCAGATGGGTCCTTGACGTTGCTGTTTCCAACACATCTTAAGGGATCAACACCAATTGCTTCATGCTTTTGATAAAGGAGCACCACCATCTCTGTCCTTCACCCTGCAGATGAACAACTTAGAGGGCACAAGACTTCATTACCACCAATGACAGGGGAAAAGGCTTCTTGTGGACTGTGAGACTGGATTTGGACTGAAAGTTAAGGCCAAGCACTGGTGAAAGACAGTACGGAAGAGTGCGGAAAGTTGGTCTGAGTGTTGACCATTCTGTGGCCTGGGAGCCAACATGGTATGGGAGTGCTAGTTTAGTATTTAGAGCAGAGGTTAGCAGGAGAAATTCAGGTTCATGGTATTGTCTTACACTGCACAGAGCCGTGTTTTGTGACGCATCCCTTGCCTGTTGACCAGGACATGCATCAACTCATCTTTTGCTTTCTCTTTTGCCACTACAGATGAGCCTAGAGAATACTTTCAGGTCACGTGCTGCCTTAGGGCAAAGCAGCACCTGGGCACTGGATTTGGTAAAGTTTATAATAGTTTGGTATCTGTGAGGATTTTGGCCTTGGAAAACAGATAGATGAGAATTTATAAAGAGCTCCTAAATTAAGTTGCATCAATGGCTTCTGAATTGTGCTACAGAAAAAAGTCAGTGCCTGTTTCACTGACCAAATTAACCTGGTCAACCACAGGGAAGTGGAAGTTTCTGGCAGTAACTCTCTATGGACTGACTGATGATCTGTGAACACACCCACTGCAGCTTACATTTGTGTGCGGTGGCACTATTTTAGGCTCATCTGACTTGCTATCTGCAAACAGATCAACTATACATACAATTAATTGATGTGTCTTAGACATCCTGGAATCTCTGGAGAGATACAGAAGCTCTAGGATTTAATCTATACCTCATACAGACTAGCATAAAATATGACAGGCATCAAACACTTGCAAACACTGCTTGGAAACACATTCGGCTATGGGCAAGGTATACTAATGCTGGAAAGAGTTACATAGAAATACTAATACTAGTATTTTCTTCCTTTCTGCATCATCATTCTGAGTATATTCCATTTGGAATCTGAAATATCTTGTTATTGATTTTTTTTATTTCTATGTGAACTTCATGAATTTTTACTGTGACATTTATAATTTTGCACTATAAAGCAGATTTTTAAAGGTTGATATCTATACTACTGTTCATCATTAGAGAAGCTGCAGGAAATCCTTTTGGATTTGAAAAATAGCAGTTTTGTATAATAGTTTATTATACTGGAAGGGAAGATAAGTGACAATGTATCTAGAATCAAGTTTTTGTGTTTCAGTGAGTGTAGCAAAGAGGTCAAAAGTATATAAAGAATGACTGATTATTTCAAGATACCTGGAGGACCTGGGAATCCTTCCCGACCAGGATCACCTCGTGTGCCATTCAGCCCTGGGTAGCCTACTGGACCTGGATCACCTGGGAATCCTCTTGCACCTTTTGCACCTAAATTATATAAAAGAAAGTAAGAAAGTGTGATCTGAACAAACAAAACAGAAACGTGCATATAATGTAAGAAAAGTTAGTGGTAAATATTATCATAATGTGTTTCCACATGCAAGGATGAAATTTAAAAAAAAAATTAATGAGACTATACTGTAGTTCTTCAGTATCCAAGAACCCAACATGGACCAAAAATCTAGGTTAAGTGCTCTTACAAACATGGATTAACGTGACTTAAAGAGTGATGACATGAAGACTACTGGGGTGAAAATAATTAGTCTCAAAGAGACTTTTGGAGACTTTTAATATTTTGTAAATTAAGGTTTTTAGCTTAAGACCAAAAGGCAATGTCAAAGAATAATGCTCAACAGAAAAGGGCAGAGATGAGATGCTGTAGGAGGAACAAATTTTCCCCTTCCCTGCTAATCCAATCACAGAACAAAAGCAGACTGGTTTAGATAACCATGAAACAGAAACATAAGGCTAAAGGTTAGATCTTGTCATCCTAGAAACTGAACACAAATTAACTAGCCTACTTACTATATTTGGACCAGTGCAGGTCAATAGCTTTGGTAGTAAAAGAAGGGCTGTGCCCTAAAAAATGTTCTTCTGGTACAGAACTCATGGTCTTACTAAGTTATCTCCTGACAGGTAAAATGTGACCTTGCTTCCTTGTGATGTAGCATTGACATTTGGGTAAGGGCAAATATTACTGTGTTTTTACATTTCAAAACCTGCATTTTGTAGAATTCTTTTGTTAAGTTTCTAAAACAGTATTATTTCTTTATTTATTACTGTCACACTATCGTTCTATTACACGAGTCTTATTAATTCATTGTATTCTGAGATCAAGAAGTTCTTTGAAAATAATTCCTGTTGAATACTTTGTTTCCCTACCCTTCCCAGCTCCTTGAACTCTTTAAGTTCCCAGTCCAGGCTTGAAGGTCAACAACATACTTCAACATTTTAAGTGTTGTTGCTTAGCATCACTGTGAATTACAACTCATTTATTTATTACACCAAAAGCAAGTGTTTCTCCAACTCTAACTATGACAAACGAAGGAAAATATTACTTGAATTTTGATACTTTTTTCCATTTCAGCTTTCTGAATTTCCATTATTTAACCATGATTTTTTGCAGTGTTAGCTGTTGTTTGTGAAGGGGAAAAGGAAACCTTTAAAAAGACCACAAATAAGGTGCACATACATAAACAGCCAATGCAGTGTGAACAGCATTTTCCTGATGCTATACAGGACTATTGTTCTCTCCCTTACATGAACAACAACTTCTCAGAAAGCAGTTAAAAGGAAAAATCCTAGGCTTTCAGGTCTCAGTGAAAAATTCTAATGTGCCTCTTACCCAAATAGCATCTTGGTCTTATTTTCTATTTGTAATAAGTGACGTTCGTTCATTTATTCTGTTCAGTATTGCACTACTTAAAAAGCCACGTCAGAGAATGAAGGCAGCAGATGGAGAATGCAACCAGTGCTTACCACATATTTCAGTAACTCATTATGGGATGGCAGCTGGTGTTGACATGTTGTGCCAAATAGTATTAAGAAAAAGGTTTTATTTTAGATCAATGTTAGTTTGCAAGTGCTTTAGCTGTACATTTGAAACAGAAAACATTTTATTCAATAGCAATCATGTAAGTCTTGAGACTACTGAGTAACCAGGGTGCAACTTATGGTGGGCTGTGTATGTGGCCAGGAATTTCAAAGGAACACAAGGACATGATGATATGAGACCATAAAGATGACTCCTTGCTTGCTATGCTGGGTACCATCAGCACCTAGGACACTAAGAGACTTGTCTATAGCAGAACTCCATCCTTGCTGAAAAGAAAATGGGAAATCTTTTGGACATCACTGTAAGCAGACAATGAAAATAGCGTAAAGGAGGTATTGAAGCTTTTGTGTCAATCTGGAGAATATGGGTAGGAATGATGCTCCAGGAAACTAGATTGACACAACTACAGCAATAAGTAACTGTGCTAAGTTGTAAAATGGGCCCTGTTCCTCCCATGTTTCCAGGCAGCTATGAACAGAGTTCTGCACTGGCGCTCAGCAAAAGGCCTTTTCCAGTTTTTGGAGGGAAGTGATACAAAACAAATCTCAAAAATTACTAAAACATAAAAGCTGACAGAGAGAAATTTGTTAAAGACCTAACCAAGAGTACAAAATCAAAACACATGAAAATGTCATCACTTGTGTTACAGCGGTCTTACAGCTAGGAGTTAAATCTGTGTTCGCTGAAAGAAAAAACCTCCAAGTTTGTATGAATGAAAGACTCAACAAATAATAATACTCAGAAAAAAATTACAAAGATGTCAAAGAAAATGTTCAGAAGCATTGATCCTAACAACACACTAAGACGTTAGGACTAAAGAAACATAGGTCAGAGATATACATCATCTTTCAACAGAGGTAAAATGTTCACTTTTAAGACCCATTAGTCTGTGATAAATCAATCCATTCATCAATCCATGCATGCCATAATAAACCTTGTGCTGGGAAAAAACCCCACCCTTCACCTTAAAATTTATAGTCCAGTTCTCTGACCTTGGCTAAAGCACAGATGGCACAGGAACAGGTGCATCGAGAATTTTATGCTTCCCAAAGTCTGAAGGACCCAGGTATGGTTTTTGTCAGTACTTTTACCAGCTACCATGAGAAAGGTTTACTGAAAAACATCTTTATTGCTTACGCTGGGAGTACATAAACTTATAGGAACTACCAGTGCTGGTCAGAGGTTCCCTCTTCAAGGTGAATCGTTATGACTATTCAGCACACCTTGTCTGTGTTCTCTCAATTCCATCTCACACAGTCCTTCAGACTCTGTCCCCACCTCCTCTTTCTCTTTGTTTTGGAAAGAGATGGGGAATCTCCAGTGCTGGGAAGGGCCAGGATCACCAGATGGTCCCTCTGGGCTAGAGTGGACCAGCTCTGCAAGGAAGGCATGCATGGCTACAGACAGCGCAACTGCATTGTGTCACACAGCCTGGCCCCTTACACTGAGCTGCGTTAAAGACTTCAGGCTCCCACTTGCTGAAGGCGCTCTGTGCATCACACAAGGAGGAACAGTAAGAAGGATCTGTCACAGTTTTCCATTTTATCAACTTGCTCTCAGAGGATGGGATTTTCCTTCTGAGGTGTTCAGTCAGCTCTGAGAGACCTCAGTATACTTTACCTTGTAGACTCTCTGTATACTCTCACTTGCATGTGGAGAATAGCAAATGGGCTGTCCTTTCTGTCTTCTGTTTCATGGCTGACGCTCATTAGCAAAGGCAGAATTAGTGCAGGAATGGTGCTTAGATCTCTGCTGGCTTGAAGTTAACACTGTCCTCCAGTGTCATTTCTAAAATTCGCTGTCTGCTAAGGCTCAACTTTAATTGATCTGGCAAGGTCTCCCTCAAAACATAGTGTTTGTAGGAAAAATGTTACCTGTGGCTCCTGGCAATCCTGGCTTGCCTTGGGATCCCTTTGGTGGCCTCACGCAGCCTGCGCCTGTAAACAAAGAGGTTAGTTGCACTGTACATGCTCATAAGCTGCCTCTCATCACCTCTGTGCCTGCAGTTGAGACATCAGCAAGGCAGGTGAATGAAATTAACAGGAACATCCCTAATTTAAAAGGTTTTATTCTTCATTAAAAAAAATTGAATTGGTAATGGATGGCATTTTCAGGGGAGCACTCAAGCTGAGCTCCACCCCAAGAGTCGCTCTTCTGCCTATTGTACAGGGACTATGGTGGCTGCTCCAGTTAGACTGGCATGGGAAGGGTAGTCTAGCCTCATGGATGACTCTATTTTGTAGAATAAGAGAGACACTTGGTTTCCTTGCAAGCAATTTATACCCCTGAAGCAATTGAGTCCATGTTTGGTATAAATGAAGGGGTTTTTTTCCTTATATGTCAAACTGCACTGAAAATCTTCACTCAAAGTTCTTCTTTAAAAAAAAAAAAGTTGCTGAAATTTTCTTGGGCACCTAACTTCTGGGACTGATGTTACAGATTGCATGGTAATCATTATTTTGTCACAATACACAGTCAGGAACAATGAAATAAAGAATTGCCAAGCTAAAACTGCAAAAGTTTAAAAAAATGTGCAATCTGACTAAATTATTTCACAACTTTGCAAAGTATAGGCATGGATATTTGTGGCCTGAAGTTCACATGGTTTACAATTAAGAGCATCCAAAATAGTCATCAGAAATTATCAAGACATAAGAGCAGCATAAGACTAAATATTAAAATATATTCAAGCCATTTGTATATACGGTACCTGACCATATTGGCTCAGTTCCATCTCCTCTAGAAAAGTCCTCAATGACCTGCCCACAGTCTATGAGCAAAGAATGGGAAAAGACAGTTATTATCTTAAAAAAATGAATTGTAAAATGCTCTCAGTTCTAACCAAACTAACAGACAATGTATTCTCTTCTGTATTATGCATACATACAACACAAACTATTTGCTAACATACTGGAACTCTCAATCCATATATTAATTAGATCCAGGTCTGGAACCTAACCCTGTCAGAGTTAGGACGTCATGTGTCCCATGCACTGTGTAGGGTTGACAGGTGCCTCCTCGATTGAATATTTTCCCAGGCATGTCAAAATTGAGCAATAAAAGTCTGAGCCTGACCTCCTGTGAATACTGGAAGGGACTTGGAAAGTTGCAGAGATACTACAAAGAACTCAGAATGATGGATACATGATATACTCTGGTCAATTAAAAGATTATGTTGGATGAGGAAGACCAGGGAAAACCACTTGTGAGTACTTGAACAGCAGGACATAGCTCCTTTGCCTCCAACTGCTTGAAACCTGAAAGGTCTTACCTGATGGCACTAAAACATTCATTCATGTTATTTCAATATCTGACATGAAACCACTGGGACTTCTGAAGTATTCCCTTCTTAAAGATTTCTGGAAAACTAATGCAACCAATCTCTTTTTACCCATATAACCAAATGCTGCCTTTTTAACAGTGTGCTGCACAGATGCTGCACACAATTCAGTAATGACCTCCCAGGGCTTTGAGATCAGACAAAGGGATGTCCCTTACCTAGTTGGCCAGGCTCTCCTGGCAGACCGGGCGAACCTGGAGGTCCTGGGTTTCCATCTTGTCCATGGTCACCTGGAGGACCTCGGTACCCCTTTGGACCAGGAAATCCTTCACCTGGCAGGCCTGCTTCTCCTGGAAAGCCCTTTGGGCCTAATTCACCTGGATAACCAGGATCACCGGGGAAGCCTCTGATACTATCACCCTGTAGGAAGTAAACAAAAGTGGTCACTCCTAACTTTGCTGGGAAACAACCAAAACTCAAAACAGTTGAGCTACTCTCATGAATAACCTTTCATAGGCAGTAATTCCTCAGGTGTTACACCCTAGCTCTTTAAAATATAAAAATAAAATATATTTCAAATAATCTGACTTTAATTTAGACCCCGTAGCAGAAAAGGTATGACAGAAGCAGTCTTACAGGGAACATTCCCCTAAAAATGTTGGCCCATGAATGGCACATGGGCAATATGAATTATGGCTGTGGAGAAGCTTACTGCTCTTTCTGAAAAGCTGCAAGTGTATTTTGGGGAAACCACAAGCATTTCTAGAGATGTTCTGCTGTGGCATTTACTTCTGAGACCTTCAGAAAAGTTGACATATAATTGTGCCCAAATGGACAGATTTTTTTTCTTTGTCTGCTCCTCTAGTGGTATTTCTAAACTACCGAATCAACGTCTTATGAATGTCGCTAGAAAATGTTTCTATTCTCAGAAGTAATATAAAGTATCGCCTCTACTGTTAGTAAAAAGCACTGTACTCCAGATTTGACGATATGGCTCTGGCCTATCTTCAAATACCATGTAAAAAGCATTCCAGTGGCCCAAAATATCATTTATGATGGGCAAGATGAATTCCTTTTGCAAGGCATTTAACTTTCCTTATTGCCTAAAGAAGGAACTTAGAAAACAAACTAAAACCACACGTCTAACTTCTAGATGGCTACAGACAGTTAGGTAAGGTGCTATCAAGCACATATATAATGACATATCCTATATTTTGAGGATGTAAAATTGTAGTAAATTTTGCCTTTCCTTAACCCACTCATAACAAAGCTGTTGAAGTTCAGTCACACAGAATCTCTGTTAGACAATGCTAGGAGTCACTAATAAAACACTAATTATCACAAACTAACCAGTAATATACAAGCTACTCTATGTGGGTTATACACTACTACTTAGATGTTTAAATAGAATGGAAATAAAATTGAAAGATTGTTCTAAAATCCCTGAGAGTAAACCTGGTGTTAACATATCAATAACCAGAAAAGCCAGTCTATTTGTGCATCATTGTCTGTGAGAGAAGGACACCCTGGTGATCAAAACCACTCAGAATTAAATGCTTTAGTAACTGAGTGCAGTGGAAATGATTTAGCTGTATTTGCTACTTACTGGAAGGCCAGGCTGTCCTGGTAGACCATCTAATCCATCTCTGCCTGGGAAACCATCTTCACCTCTGATACCAGGCAGCCCGGGATCTCCTCGGATTCCTTTGGTGCCTAAGGAAGACCTTTCATTGTGAGCCCAACCTCTCATGAATGATATAAATAATAGCAAAATATGAACGATATGAATTTTTACCTTTAGTAGTTATTTGTAAAGAATCTCCCTTTTCTCCTTTTGGTCCAGGAAATCCATCTGGACCTGAAAATCCCTGGTGTTACATACAAAAAAAAAAGAAAAGAAACAGAACCACTGAATTTTTGTTAAATTGATATAGATATGATCTAGATTAGATTAAGTATATTTATTGTTCATATATGTAACTTCTTGACATCAGGGCTTTGCTGCTGAGTGATATTTTGCTACGCTATGTCTGTATATGTCTCTACTACTGTCTGTTCGACAGTAACTTAAATTCCAGGATAAAGAAGTTATTCATTTCAAAGGCAAAATACCTTGCAGAACTTGCAAAATTTTAACTGAGGTTAAAATGCTGAACTGTCTGAAAATATGGCTGTCAATTTTTTCTTGACTTCTAGAAAGTAAAACTTTTCATAAAGGTATTTTGAATTTCCAGAAAAAAAGAATAGATTTTTTTAATGTCTTTTTTTTGACAGCCACAATCAAGTCAACATATATTTTATTATAATTCTAAAAAGTCCCAAACTTAAGCTAGTCGTGAGGTTGTTTTTTTTTTAATGTTCAGAAGAGCCTAAAGCACTAACTGAAAACATTGTTTGCTCTGACATCTTTGCATAAACAAATTCAGTTTTGGGTTAGCTTTACAAAAACTTTATTCTGAAATCTTGAGAGATGTGACTTCCTGAAGTCAGTTCTGACTGTGAGGAACCATGATGCAATTAGCACACCACGTAATACGGTACCTTTAAGTGTAAATAACAAGCAAGCAAAGCCTTTTTCTTGGGGTTAGTGAATGGTGGGTTTTGGGAACCTTACATTTAATCACTTTGACATACGCATCTTATCAGCAACAACCTTAAGTTACTACTGGAATTGTTACCCTTCTAGATGGCCAGATCATTCTCAGTACTACAGCTGCTTGAACAGGTTCTGCTGAAACAGCTTTGTTTAAATGGAAAGTGGACTTTGGATTATGTGCAAATCTTTTGCTCTTCCCAAAACACCCTGTTTTCACCTCCATCCTAGCAATTTTTGGCTTTCAGTATTTTGCAGAGAGCAATCTGAAAGCTATTGAAATGGCACAGGAAGAAATTGTACTTTTCCTTGCTTTTCCATAGAGAATGGCTGGTGTTTTTTTGTTTTTTTTTCTAGTAGGCATATATAACCATGCAATAAAGAAACAAGTATCTCACTTTTGTTCCAGGGTAGCCAGGAAGCCCATGTGGTCCTTGGTCACCAGGTTCTCCTTTCCTTCCAGGCTGGCCAGGGGTTCCTGGAAAGCCAGGAGGGCCAGGGGACCCAGTAGAGCCCCTTCTCATTTCATCACCCAGAAGGCATCTACTGCAATCCCCTTCTTCACCTAAGGAAAGGATCGGAAAGAGAATAAAGAATGTTCTGTCACAACAGATGTTCAGCTGTATCCATTTTGTATATAGACTTGAGAATACTTGAGTAGTTTCTCAAATACTTCAGAAAAGTACTTTTTTTTTTTCTTACAAGAAGCTAACACAATGTTTCCTTGTTGTGTTAGCCCCAGATCAAATTCATTGGTCCTTGAGGATGTCATTGTTCAATAAACTGAGACTGAATAAATGGGAGCTTTACACAACGCGTAACAGCAGATCATCTGAGTTCTCTGTTGTAACTTACCTTTAGGTCCTTTTTGTCCTCTTGGCCCAGGGAAACCTTGCATGCCTAATCTACCAGGTGTCCCCTCCTGTCCTTTTAATCCAAAGAGACCACCTAGAAGTTTAATTAAATAAAAATATAAATTAATCTACTGCAGATTTAATTTTCTTCTATTTCCTCCCTACTCCTTGAGCTGCACTGCATCTGCCATTTTCTGCTTCCCCTAATGTCATTTATTGTCTAACCCAGCCTGTTGTTATCTACCCTCTGCTCTCTTCCTCTCTCTCCTCTCAGAGCTTCCCACACCCGTTCTAAGTAAATTCCATCTGCAGTGGTAGATGATCCGTGCCATTCTTTGCTCTCTCTCACCCTGAATTTCTTTGCTCCTCTCTCTCAGCACAACCTACTTTAAAGCACTACGGATTGTCTGCTCTGGATCACCTCCTGCACATCTTTTCCCCACTCCTGCTCTTGCACTAAGTATGGTGCTCTTCATAGAGACACAACACAATCTCAGTCAGAATTGGCCTCTGGAGGCCACCTGGTCCAATCCTCTCCACAAAGCAAGGCCAACCTCAGTTACAGCAAGTTGCTCAGAGTCTTGTCCAGCTGAATATTGAATATCTTCAAAGACTGAGGCTACAACCTCTTTGGGCAACCTGTTCCAGTGTCTGACCACCCTCATGGTGAAAAGGCTTTTCTAAATATCTAAGCAGAACTTTCTTTGTTGCAGCTCAAGACCATTTCTTCTTGTCCTTTTGCTGTGCTCCTTAGTGAAGCATAAACCCGGCTCTCAGACACTTTTGACACTCATATCCCTCCTCTAGCCCAAAATATATCTTCTTTTCTTTCAAATGCTGCCAGGAATGTCTAAAACCCATGCAAAACTTTCTTTCACTGATGAGCATACAACACTTCTCCCCTGTGTGTCCTCTTCACCACCCATTTTGTTTCATTCCCTTATCTACTTTCACTGTCTCACTAACAGCTATCTTTAAAATAAACAAAGATTTAAAATAAACTGCTAGTTCTCATCATCTCTCTCCATACACTTACCAGGGGATCCAGCAGGACCAGGTGGACCACGGAGTCCTGGTGTGCCATGCTTACCCGGAAACCCAGGTGGGCCTGACTGAAAAGCAGGAGACCCTTCTTCACCTTTTTCACCTTTTGGTCCCATTTCTCCAGGTAAGCCTGGCTTATCCCCATCCTCTGAAACAGAACCAGGGAAGAAGTTCAGAACAATTTCTTAACAATACTGCTTTAAGAGCTGTAATGCAGCAGAAGAGAGTGTTCATGCAACTGCGCCTACCATGCAAAAATGGAGGTGCAGCTACTGAAGCAAGGCTCAGTCATCATCCCCACTTGTTTTGCCAGGGCCCCTTCAAGGCCAAAGGAAAATGCTCCTCTCAGTTTTTGCCCCCGCAGTTAGTTATCTACCACTCTGCACTGCACATTCCATGGTCTGCACATCCATTCCCCTCACCCTGACCCTGTATCTGTTAAAACTCGCGGTAAAGTTAAGCTGTTGGATAATGTGTTGCTGGGATATTACCATCAGAGATTCCAGGAAGACCAGGCAGTCCACGATCACCCTCCTCTCCTGGGTCTCCCCGTAGTCCAGAAACACCTGGATAGCCTGGATCGCCTCTCTGACCTAAAAGACATCCCCAGTTCCACAAAATACATGTTAGTGTGATGCTGCTTGTGACCCACAAATGCCAACTTGTGGTACACTGCAGATTGCTCATTTCTTAAAAAGTAAAAATTAGGAACTTCAAGGGCTTCAGAATATTAGAATTTACAATTGTTTCTTAAAGGTAGCTTCAGAAATGCAAAAACCTGCTACCTCATGCTGCCTCAGTCTGAATAAAGAAATATATCTGAAGAGATTTGTCTAAAGTCCAAACTCCTGGGAGCTGCACATGACCTGTGACAGGAATGGTGTGCAGCCACCAAGCCCAGGAAGAAGGAGAGGATGTCTCTTACTAATATGCTGCTAGAGCTACATTGCTCCTGGGAAGCACAGAAGACCAGCTCTCTGAGAAGAGCCTCTCCTTTTCCTGCAACAAGTTGCCATTATAACAGATGTATGATATGCGAGCTTTCCTCTGCTCCCCAGTACCAAAGGCATCTTCCTGGACCCAGCTACTCCTGCAGAAAATATCATGCTCTTGTTAAAGGTCAATGATACTGGAGGGCATGTAGCATGTCCAGCTCCCTGCCTACTTCCTCCTCTCTCTGCATAGTCTCTTCTGCTCCTAAAAGCCTGGCAGGGTGTTTGGAGTGATTTGAACAATATTTTGGGCCTCCTGTCCCCTTTCTCTGGGAGAAAGGGAACCATTGTTAGAATCTCTGGCTTTCAGCAAGACCCATAAACTCAATGGTATGAGGACACAGGTTGGGGCAATGGCATGTGATCACTCTTGCTGTTTGCTGGCACCTCTTCTGGAATAGTTTTGGCCTTGGCAAAGTGGTATCACCTTCTGTGTGTTTTGAGTCTGGCCAGACAGAGCCACCACAGCTCTGCAGGACAGCTGACAGTGGATGCTACAAGCCTAGTGAAAAAAATCACAAAATAAATTTGACAATTTAAAAAAGGAAAAAAAAAATCCTCTTCTATTCCTCAAGGCTTTTTTTAATGTGCTGTGGTTTTTTTTTTTTTTTTTTTTAATTTCAAAATATTAGATTATAAGAATAGTCCCTGCTGTGCTGCCACTACTGCACTTTTTCCAAAGACTCTGAAACAGGAGACCCGGGAGACAGACTCTCTCATTCTTCCTTTCACTGGACAACAAAGTCACATACTTTTTTTTGCCTGTTTCTTCTCTGTGGACACAGGAATGCATGGATGCCTTTTGTATAGGAATCCAGCTTCAGCAAGAGAGACAAAGAAGCCACTTGCCTGCAAAAAGGTGATTAGGGCACTCTCTCAGAAGACAATTTCAAACCTCTGAACAGTTTAGCAAACCCCATTTTTTAAGGAGTAGGATTCCCAGAATTTCATGCTTTTGATCGGTGTAAAATGCAGCTAAGATAAGTAATCTTAGCAAAGAAGACATACCTTTCCTTGGGATGCGGGAAGGAAAATAGGAAACTGGTCCTGGAGGGCCGATCTCGCCTGGCTCTCCCTGTTAACAGAAGTTGAAGTATCATGTCTATGCACATTATCCTAAAGAATTTATTTTAAAATGGAAAAGTATGCCCATGAAACACAAAGAAATAAAAGCACTGACGTGAATTTTAAGAAATCTCAGATATTTCAAGTTAAAAAACCACATAACCAGTTCTATAGTGATGACAAATGCAATTGTTATTACATGACAAAAAAGAAAAGAAAGCAAAATGACATCTGGTTTATTGCTTCTAGCAAATGAAATTAAAGCAATACCTTGCTTCCCCTAGGACCATAGCCACCTGGTGGACCATCAAATCCTGGAAAACCCTGTAATACACATGAAAATGATTGACTTTTCCTTTATCAGAGACTAAAATTATTTGGTCTGTAGCAGCAGCTGGCTCCCTCTGATGTTAATGTGAAAACTTTGCAACAGAGCTGAGCAGTTTGTTTCCTCGGGTGTAGTAATTAGGGCAATACCATTAAGTCTCCTTGTGGTTTGATGTTCCATCTCTTGGACCAAGTCTGACTCCTGCCAAAGGCCAGAAGGACCTGCTGTGGTGCAGGCTCTGTCAATTCTAGCAGTGGTGTAGATGGAAGGAGCACCTACGCTCACATTGTCCCATGGAGGCTGCAGGATGGGGGAGAAGAAAGGGGATCCCATCCACGCCAGTTGACCCTAAGACATGTGGACCAGGCAGCTAAAACACACTAACTGCAAGAAGACTAACCGAGTCCGAATTGTTACGAGTGGACATATTTTCACTGGAATGCAAACAGCAAGCAGTGAGATAGCACTGAAGTGCACTGGTCCTTTTCACTGTTTTCCAAGTGGCTGGAGCCCCTTTGGCCAAAGAAAGGTTCCCTGGCTGAATGAGAACTCAGGACTAGCCCTGGAGGTGCCTTCATCCAACTCTCCCACCCTGGGCATGCCATATTCCAGAGAAAATTTTCCATCCCTACCCCAGCAAATGTTACAATATTTAAGGTCCTGCCCACTTCATTCTTTTAAAAGGTTTGAAATCCAAAGCACATGGATTAAACACGTGGTAAAACACGGTACATTCTATCATGTAAGAGGGTACTTTAGCTGCTGGGGATGCACAGAGCAAAGTGCAGATTTCAGCGATGCTGATACAGAGGAGATGATCTCTTCTGTGTGCTTTACTTAGCTCTTTAACAACTTCTCTGTAGAAAATGTTCATATGTACTCTGAAAAAAGATGAATTTTTAGTAGAAAACAGTGACTAGATCATCAGTTGATACCAATTAACAGTTTCACTGAAACCAGTAGATTTGGATAATTCACACTAGTTAGATTATTAGCCAGCTTTTATAAAGTTCAGCATCTCCAGAGTTTCTCAGTGGGTACAATTCCTATACAGAATTTGAATGTTAATAACCAGCTCCATAAGTCACACAGTTTTGAAGCAATACAAATACCACAGTTCTCAGAAAGATGCCACAAACTGAACCGCACTCTTCAGAGACCTTTCCATAATGGCAACTACATCACACCCATCCGAAAAAGTGCCTCTAGAGTATCAGGTGTAAAATCTCTTTACACTAGGTGGAGCTGGTGGTCTAAAAGTGAAGCCAGCAGCTTCACGTGTGCAGGCAGGAGGTAACCAGCCTTCTTTCTTTAAGAATCAAATCACTCAAAAATCAACAAAAAGGAGGTTGCTGTGAACAGCACATCGAGTAGGCTGTCCTCTCTCATACACACGTTATACAGTGATACTCCATCCAAACCAATGTACCTTCTGCTAAACTTGTTGCCAAGATTCACTCTCAATAAGGGGAAACCACTGACCATTTCTGACTGGAGTGTGAACCTCTGTTAAGGTCAACCACTGGGCTTTAATGAGTTTTGCATCAGCCTTTCCACATACGTATTATGGATAGAGTATTCCTTTTCACACCACCAGGTTTTGTGATGGGACAGAATAGCTGCATAAATGTAACTTTTAATGTTTCGTGTATTTTCATGTCCCATGTGTTTCATGTTATTATTGTTATGCCTTGGTGGCAGGACAAATTCATAAACAACTAAGGACAGAGAAGCATGGAAAAGTCATGCATCCCACAGCTACTTGAATACCTCACGGAAGTAATTTCTAATGCTGACTAAAGAAGCCTTTTTCTGAGACCAAACAGAATGTATGAGCTCTTCTCTGTCTGACAGAATGCTATTTCAAATATTTGGGTGTGTTTCCATGGGGACAGAGATTTAACTGGTATATTTATCAGCTTCCTTCTCTTCTTCTTTTGTGATATTCAGGATAACCATACATCTCTACCACATCTGCAGAAAGCTATTAAAATAACTGAGTTTCTGCATATAGGAAGAAAATTACAGAAATCATGGTCACAGTAATGGGAACAATGAAAATGACACCTCCCCATAGTGCTCTTAAAATATACTCCTGTTTTAAGCAAAACAGATTTTAACTATACAACTATTTTTTTTCTCACTGATGAGAAAAATAACTGACCCAAAATTACAATGATGGATGAAGCTAGATGATATATATTAAACTACAGCTGGTGTAATTACAGGTAGAATTGGTCCTCTATATTTTACTTTTAAAACATATTGTCTACATATGTGTTAGAAACATCAGTCTTGTATGAAATACTCACTCTTTCTCCACTAAGTCCTGGAAAACCATTGATGCCAGGCAGTCCCTGTGAAGCCACAATAAAATTAGCAGAATAAAGTGACATCCTAACAGCTAAGAACCATTATTATTCCTTAGATGAAATAAATCTGACAGCTTGAAACTCTTAACACTAACAGTCAGATAATTTTTCAATGAGATTCATTTATGGTGTGAACAGAACAGGTCTGAAATATAATCTGGTATTTGATTTTTACCTCTTAATCAATAATTTGTAAATTGACCATGCAGATTTTAAAGATGGCTGAGATCTTTTTACATGTATGCTAGGCACTGTTCTCACTCTGTTTAAGCACTTCAGAAACATTGCCCCAGAAAATGCATCCATAGATGCTACAAAGTAATAGTATTTAAATTAGCTTTTTTTCAGGGGTCACCAGTTTCTGGAGCCAAACTCATGTTTGTTACTCATAGTCTGAAAAGAGCTAAGATGGAAATAGTGAAATACAGTCTGTGCCGAGGACCGGGACAGTAGCTGTGGTTAATGAGCACAACTTTAGGTAAGAGATGCACAAGGCTTCGCAATGATGGTACACGCATATCCCTGAGTCCCATGGGGCACATCTCCCACCACCACTTCAAAACGTCCTTTTCGCTTTCCTAGATTAGGCAGTTCAGAGATGGCCACAACCTGATGGGCTGAAGAACTACCTTCTCTATAGTTCGCTAATCTGTATTTTGTTCCTGAAGGCAAACTCAGTTTGGATTCACACATTCAGCTGGGTGAATTTTACCTTTAATGAGTGACTCACCCTTTGTCCTGGGAAGCCCATTACTCCTTCTTCACCTTTTTCAGGAGCATAGAGAAGTACACCCTAGGAAACATTACAAGCCAGTTCAACACATTTCTTAATTATGTGCAAAAAAATTTGTAACACTGTTTTATGGAAGTTAAAGAGGAAGAAGACATCTTTGTAACATATGGAGGATCTAATAATAGCTGTGAAAGAACCGTTGTCCTTAAAATTACGTGTAACATGCTTGCTTCACTACAATAGCAGGAGCATGCCATTAGGGAGAGGACAGGCTTCCTCTCCTATCATATCATCCTTCCTTATTTCTTCTGTGGCTGCAACTCTGAAGAAGCGCCAAAGTAACTGTTCAGCTATACAACCAATTAAGCAACTCAGCTTATGCCCAAACTGTAGCTTCAGAGAGCTATTTGGCAAACACAGGCATGCTGCTATCCATCCTACTATCAAAAAAAAAAAAAAAAAAGGAAGGAGAAACACATATCCCCTTTTGCTACATCAGCATAAAATCTGCAGTCTTCCTAAGGTAGTCAACAAAATTCGACATGTGTCAAATCTGAACAACAGCTGAAGAACTGGCTAGCAATAGCACATGGAGGGCACCAGGGCTCACACTATGACCTCCTCCTATAACCTTGTGGAGAAGCTGACCAGACCACCTGAGAAAATAAATCTCTGCAAAATGTTCAGTGAGGCATCCCTAATTGGGAAAGATTCTATTTTAAACCACTCTGGGAAGTAAAAAGGAACCACTCAATGGCAAAGCTATTTAGGCAGCCTAGAGGTTGTCTGTTAGATAAACCACATTCGGTCAAGCCTGGTTGACAGGTCTAAATGCTACAGCAACACATGGCATTACTGTCCACTTACTCAACAGACTCAATGACCAATGAAACCAAAAGTCTGTATGTGCTGGAGAGTAGACTGAAAAGGATTGAGAAAATTTCCATATACATTTACTTAATGAAATTTACCAGAATTTTTAAACACAGATTGGCAGCAGTAAAAAGATTTATTTTGTTAAAGCTAAAATTAACAAGTATATAAGGGAAAATCTTGTTTCAGTAAAACAGTAAGAGAATGATTGATTGCACTGTGGAATTAACACACTTCATGTTCACTTTGTCTAAAGCATCAGAACTGGTGTCTCTGCTTATGTTGCTCCATATCTATATTACACCATTTCAATGAAGAATGCACCAATATTAACTCCAACATTATTATTTGCCTTTGTTCTTCTCCACTTGACTTACTGGAATTCCAGCTTCCCCTTTTTGTCCAGGTTCTCCTCTTTCACCCTAACAATAAGGAAAATGTATTCAGATATGTTAGGCATTCCCATTGACTTTTCAGTAACTTTTCTACAACATAAAGTGACAAACATTTATTAAGAGAAAAAACACCACTGTTGTGCTATTCTTTGTTCATACACTTGTCATATGAAGTGCATGTTTTAATAAGAATTTTTAAAGTTGCTTTAAAAAAAAAAAACTTTGATAATTTTTCTGAAAAGGTTTCTAGGACTGTGAATACCTTAGGTTATTTCTAGGGTTGTTCATGAGACGTCTGTGTGGTGAGTCCCTGAGTAATACCTATAAATAAATGCACATTCTCCCATTTTTACCTACTGATTACCTATGAACTGTCTGATTAAAAGTAAGGGTTCCTGTTAGGATGAGAAGAAACATAGCCTGAAAGTCTACTCACTATATTGATCATATCTCCATTGAATACAAAGGCTCTCCAGGTAAGTAGCTCATATGTGGAAATTTCTGCTTAGTCATGGAAATCCCAACATGTCTGTTACTTAATGCAGATTCAGACTGTCAAAGGCATTTTTAGATCTTTCAGTATCACACTAATTTACTTACTACAGAAATCACATGAGCCACATGAACTTTCTAACTTCAAATATGGGGTGAAAAGATACTTTTCTGGAGGTTGGTGTCTAATACAGTATATACATGTACAGCGTATGAGTACCTCTGCTTGGAGCAAGGAGCAATAGATGACAATAAATTGCATTTTGCTGTTGAGGATTTCTCCAGTATGTATGAACAAGCCTTAATTTTACATATACAGATATCTGCACCATATAAATTAAGTTATACAAACAAACACGGTAATTCAGATAGCTTCCCTAAAGATATGCTTCCTTTGCAAGAAGAAAATGTCACTCACTATTATGAAAGATAAGATATTTCAGTAGGTATTTCTACCTGTAAAATGAGAAGATGCAAGTGATGGCCAGTATTTGCATACTTAAACAAAAAGAACAAGTTTGCCTCTAGTCTGAGAAGTGCTTTCTGAATGACTGTAGCCATCATAGTTTCAATAAATACTTCATGATCCAAGCTATAGGAAACCAGCAGATTTCTCTTTTGATAGACTAAAGTATTCTGAAGTACAATATGTAAAAGCACATTTGTACAATACTTTGGGTTTTGGTACTTCAGAGCTCTTAGTTCCTTAGATATTTTGGCAAATACCCTGTAGTTACCTTGTGTTTGTCAGAGGGGACACCCATCAGCTCTCTTGTAGGAAGTCCAGGAGGACCTGGAGGACCTGGGGGGCCCTGCAGGAAAAGCATAAGGGTACATTAACTAACAGTTACAACACCTTGTCATGCACAGGGTCTAAGGAACTGCGACAAAAGGAGCAATGCAGATTTGCCCCTGCTAGGAGTATGGTTCTAAATGTCTGAATAAATTGATAGCAAGGTACATTTATTTTGTGCTGTGATTAACATACAGCAATACTTGCTCTTGCCCTGTATGTTTCCAGAATTATGGTAAAGATTATAGCTTTAGATAAAGTGGTCTGGCTGTATAAATTTCAGACGTGTTACCTCTGTGTTGGTGTAAATGAGGGCACAGCTAGATCTTGGTATGTAGAGGTTAGTTCAGCTAAGAATTCCTTATGGAGATTATAATTACTTTCAAAGCTCTACTTGTTTGTTTTTTTCTTATAATTACATATTGCAAATTAAGAGAGTATTTAAATACCTTCCTTTATAAATACGAAATAACACCAACCTGTCCTTTAGTAGTGATATTCATTAGTTTTCCTTTACCTGTTCACCTTTTTCTCCGTAGAAGCCGAGGCCCCTGTTGCCCTGCAAAAACAACAGATCAAGACTTACTAAGTGTACAACTCAGTTTTCTAATGTAAACTGTAAATTTAAACACGCTTTTCAGGCTCACAAGTCTAGGACACCACTGAAGAACTGTTATCAAATAATAATTCTAGGTTTACCTCAAAGTATTTTTGTAGATTTTGAAGTATTTTTGTAGATTTAAACATTCAGAAAGACAACTCTAATTAAGATCTTATGCAACCAGTGCTTCTTACAACAGAGTTTGAGTCATTCACTGAGTAAAGTTGTGAAAAGATCAAGCATTTATTTTCCAAGTTTTTAATAGCACTGACTGTTAAATAAAAATACCTAAGCGGCTGGAACAATGAACTAATATCTTTTTTCTGCTGAGATATAACTGAATATTGTAAAGCCTGCAAAGATTCTCTGTTCATGGGAAGCTATTGCGACTACAGTAGCAAATTAAATCTGGCTCTAGAACTGATTTAATCTTTTCAGGGTAGGTGATCCCGGTGTAAGATTAACTTCTCGTGCTATGCAGCTAACACAGAAGGTCTTGTGCTACACAGCCTTTGGTCCAGCCTCTGGTTCTTTATTTTACTGCCTTCAAGTGGGTCTTGGATAAACTTCAGTGACACAAAATCAACATAAACTACTCTGACACAAAGACTTACTTGTGGTCCTGGTGGTCCTGGGGGCCCTGGTGGTCCCTGGAGAAACACAATGGGGAAGAGGAAGTTACTTGTTGCTTTCTAATCAATGCATGCAGGAGGTCAGTTACTTGATATCTGAAATATAAGTATATATTTAGAAGGTGGTGTATAGCATTCTGTGTGCTATCCTCACTATATTACCTATGTTTACAGTTCTGTAAAACACCCTCCTAAGTCACATTGTAATCTTTCCTAACAGACTAACAGTCTCCCAGCTTACCCCTAGTGAAGTCCTATTTTTATTTCAAGTAATAAGAACATGTGCTTTTGGATCCTGACTTAGTAATATTTTAAGCTCATAGCTAAAATTAAGCACATCTTTAAGTGTTTCACTGAACTGGTGCCTTGGTACTGCATCCGTCTTAAAGGGAGTTGACTACCAAATGCATCTCACATCAGCCATATAGATGTGGTGCTTAGGGACATGGTTTAGCAGCGGACTTGGTAGAGGAGGGTTATGGTTGTACTGGATGATCTTAAAGGTATTTTCCAACCTAAATGATTCTATGATTCCACCTATTTGGTATTGCACAGCGTGAAATCAAAGGAAGATGGCGGGAAGTGAAACTTTAACAGGAAAAAAAGCTGCCAGAATTTTCAAGAGCAGTAGGATAGCCATTAACTGGAGAGACAACCTACCTTGCTCCAGTCAGCTATGGTAGTTAACAGGCTCCAAAGGGCTCTACACATTAAAAGTTGTCATATACAGAGAAGATAGAGAGACTAAGAAGCATGAGCTGTTCAGAGAAGAAGATAATGAACTACAGGCCTAGAAAACAGGGAGCTGCAGATGGAACTGTCCACCTACTGAGCCCTGAAGGGGATATAACTGGGTTATGCAAAATCAAACCTAGTCTGCAAGGAAATGATAGTAATATTCAGGTGAGACCTGAACTTGTTAGGCATCTCTGTCTTGCTAGGTACCTTTGTTTGCGTGAGCAATAGACTTGTTCTGGAAAAAATTACTTTTGAATCAGTTTTGGTTAGTCAAGTACTCTGTGAGCTGTTGCCTAATCTACTGGCTAGATGCCATGTGCAGGGTATCCCACTGCCTGGAGGCCCTGCAAGGACTTGGAGGAGCTGTGCTTGCCTTTGTGCAGGATCTAGGACTTAGAGAAGAGTAATGATGCAAACTCAGACTTCAGAAATGCTCCCAGGTCCCTCTCACAGGTGAGTCACAGCTTTAGAGACAGTAAATATAGTACTTTGTTAAGAGCTGGGGATGGTGGGGATCGATCCACTCTGGAAGAGTGCTCAAAAGAGATGTTGCCAAGATGGCAACCAGAAAGATGTAATCATGGAGCTCAGAAAAGGTATGGTTCACAGCATCCCTAACATCCCAGACAGAGATCTGGGAATATGAGTCATTTCAGATTGGGTCCTGTGTGAAGTTCATGAACTTTGAGTGTTCACTCTAGAGGAAGAGTAAGTAAAGGATGAGGAGATCTTCCTTCAGGAGGACCAGAGGAAAAAAACAAGGTGCAGCTTACTCCAGATGATTAAAAAGGCCACTGCAGAAAATTAACTTTGGAAAGGCTTAGCATGCTGGGGATTTCATCACAGCAATTGTTTTGGGTTTTTTCTGCGAGGAAGGTGTCCCTGAAGACAACTGTACAGGCTGTGTGTAAGAAGCCCTGAATTAATTTATTTTCTCCTCTGATCAGTGATGTAGAGCAGGTCTGAAGTGAATTTTGACAAAACAAACAAAAAACCAAATGCTATAAAGTTGTCTAACAGGAAAAAAAAGCAAGCCTAAAGAAAACAAAATAAATTGAATTTGAACATCTGCTTCTCACCCATAAAACTATTAATCATGGTAATAAGAAATGTAGAAAATGGTATCTGGAGAGAACAGAGTCTTCCCAAAGAACTACTCAGCAATAGCTGTCCATGTCAATGCTGTAAATGTTGATTTTGGAAAAAATGACTGAAAAAATAGTTTAAAAATAAAAATGTATTCTAAATACTCTGAAGAATGTTATCTATTCAATCTTCTGTGGGAAGTGTGGAGAGCTAATATACATATCCTTGATGAGCAGAAAAGATAACATATTTAGGTCCTGATATCTTTGATAACTCAGTGTAGGGGGATGTAGACAGGATAGTATTGAATAATCTTTACAAACAAGATTCTTTCAAGGAGGTTAAAGAAATACAATATAAATCAAAAGCCTCTGGCAACACAGGGTGAAAGAAACTATACCTCTTTTTTTGCAATATTCATCCTTGCAGAATCAGTGTCTCACAATGAGTTTTAAAAGGTTTTGCAGCCAAGGACACCCATTTGCTATTTCTAGTCTGTTTTTTCCTATCCATTTGCTAGGTTACAATCCAACATAATGGAACTTGCTGAGATAATTCTTCTGTTAGGTTATTTTCTACAGAACTTAATTTAAATATACTTACTGGTCTTCCTCGCTCTCCTCTTGGACCAACAGGTCCTTGAATACCCAGCACACCTGGAGGTCCCTTGAAACAAAAAAAAACCCCAACTATCAGTTAATGTTGTTCTGATACCAGTTACTATTGGCAATTTATCACATTTGCTGTAATACTACTTACTGGAAAACCACTGAATCCTGGATCCCCAGGTTCCCCCTAAAAAAAAAAATCAAAGAAGCATAAAATGCAATAAATACTATATATAAAATTGAATAAAATCTCTTTCTTGCTCATTAACTTTTTTTTTGTTCCAAAAACTAACCACAGCATACAGTGCTACACAAACCCTTACATACAGATGTATTCAATACAGGTGTTGAGATAACAGAATGTAGGCCACACAGATTTTGTACTTTCTACATAGTCTATAGTTGTGTGCAATACAGTAGGAGGGTACAAAGTTGGCTAGGGAAGTTAGAGATAAAATCTGCAAGGCCAGAATGGACAAGAGAAGATGTGTAATTCTTTTTTTGAAAAATCCTACCTAACCAGTGGCTTAATTAGGGCTATAATCTTAGCTGAAATGTACAAGCTCATTTTTCATGAGCTGCATGGGAATTACCAAATCATTTTGAATCTCTTCTGAGTCACTAAAAGCATTCGGAACATACTGTTTTCAGTGACCACATATTTTAACTGCAGTACATGTTGAAATGTTTTTGGAAATTGGATCAAAAAATGTTCTAGTGCAAAGACCTTCCAATACCCATAAATAATGCAATATTCAGTCCAGACACCTTCAATCATTTTGAATAGCAACATAACTATCTAGTTAATTAGAATTAAGTTAACAGAATAATTTGCAGAACCAAGTATTTTCTGTACTTGCATCCAACCTTGGCCATATGCCTGAGCAATTCTTAATCATTCCTCATTACTAACAAGTGGGCTCCCCAGAGAGGTTGTGGACTCTCCTTCTCTGGAGACTTTCAGGACCCATCTGGATGTGTTCCTGTGCAACCTGCCCTAGATTCTATGGTCCTGCTTGGCAGGGGGGTTGGACTCAATCTCCGGAGGTCCCTTCCAACGACTAACATTCTATGATTCTATGATTCTAAGTGCATATTTAAAGAGTTTCTGAAAGGAAAATAAGATTCCATTAAAAAATACAGGCAACTTACAAATATGTCAACAGAAACCTATTTTGGCATCACTGGCCCAAAATCTACATAAATGCTGTCAGGAGATCCCTTCTGTGCTGAGTACAGCTCAGATGTAGCTTTGTATGTAAATCTGTCACAATTAATACTCTAACAGCATATGTAACCTCTTATCTTTATCTGATACCTTCAAATTATACAAGACTATATATATGAGAAAAAGCTACAAGTGATCCACATGAGTTTTAAGGATTAGATACAGTAAAAGCATGCACATGAACATTTGGGGTTACAAAATAATAATATATTGAAGTATATTTCATCCCAAGTCAACCAAACTTCGGCGTGAAAATTATGTAGAAAGGATGCTAATATTAAATACAATCATTCAATGGACTAAACTGTGACACAGGAATGATTTTGCCATGCATGACACAAAGGTAGTCATTGAATACAGAAGGTAATACTTGAACTACAAAATCTGCAGTGCCTCTGTAATCCACTTATAGGCTGGAATTCCTTGCAGATAACTGAGTGGAGACTTTCTTTCCCTGGATATCAGATAGACTTTGCTGTAACCAGAGAAAGTAAAAGCTGCCTTGCAAAGGCTACACAGAATTGAACTGGACCTCCTGGGATGTTTCCGTCAGAGTGTAAGAAAAAAGAACTCTCCATCCACCATCTCCTTGGAAAACTGTACTGAGTATGAATAACTGATAGGAGTTACGGACATACCCTGTATCGGCTTGCGATGTCCGGTGGCAGTATATAGGGTTCCCCCTTCTGGCCCTTTGGCCCTTGGACTCCCTGGAGGTGACCAAAAAAATAATAGAAGTAAGCTTTCACGTATCACATATGTTAACACATGAACAGCTAAAGAGTATTGAAAAATGTTTGTTGGGGTTTTTGTGAGTATACACATACTGTTTAGAGGCAGAGAATATGCCTAGCTTTGGAAATTCATGTATTAATACAGAAGTGTAAATCCTCGTAGTACATAGAAGAATGAATTTCCCATTCCGGAGGAAGAACCTCCAGTTACCTGGGCACGATATTATGGGGTAGAACCTCTTAGCTAAAGCAGCAGCTGCAGCTCCCTTGAGTTGACATGGGCCCTGGTAAATCCATTGGCCCCGCTGCTCACCTCAGTAAGATCCTACATATTGCACCATGGAAAGGCAATACTTTGGCCACAGGGCAGGGAAGGAAAAGGTTATTTTCATCAGAAATTGTGAGCTTAATATTATTTTATTACTGTTGAATAAAACTGTACAGGTGTTTCTGAAGTAATATCTCCATGAGACCTATGTGAACAACTGTAGCTCTAGGCAGATCTCCCAGCCCTGGCTGCGATTTAATAACTAAGCATAGTGCAGTGTGTCCATGCTAAGGCCTCATGAATGCTGTGCTAGGCCAAAATGGAGCTCCATTAAGAGATTTCCCATTTGCTTCCAATACACATCTGAATGAAACTCACTTCAGCAATGATCTTAACTTCAGGTACTGGCAGCTACTTACCATGGTACCAGGGAAACCAGAGAGTCCAGGAGTTCCTGAGTCACCAGGGTCACCTACTGTCCCGTTACAGCCATCGTGACCTGGTTTCCCCCTTGATCCTGGCTGCCCTGGATGACCCTGTTAAGGAAAAGAAAAAAAAGTGTTTATCTATCCATCTGCTTCTAGTTTTCCTTTTCCTGTAGTCACACAGTATTTAGACATTCTCACATTAAGCCCAAGGCTTGGATCCATGGGAAACTATGATTTTCAAAGACAGAAACAGACAGTGCCTTTTTTTAATATAGCTGCAGCTTGAACCAGATGCCCCAGACAGCATGAAAAAATGAGTAGTGAAGGACCTTTCAGAAAGGGTAAGAAAGCTATGTTCAATGCAGGCTCTGTTAGGCAGAGAACTAAACCAGATGAGGCTGTGGTGCGAGAAGCCACCAAGAACTGGGACTGTTAAGCATTTCAGTGCTTCACACTGGAAGACTGGGAAGAAAGGTTCCTCACTGGCTTTGAACAGCTTCCAAGCTGGGAAAAAACGTCAGTGATGCTTTTGGAGCTAGAATGAGTGTTGTAATGAGGCTGTAAGTATGGACATAGAAAGAAAACAGCAGGGCTGAGTGTGAGCGAGCTGAGGACACTGCAGAACCTCCCCACTGAGCCTCGGAGACACACAGTTACTTCTGCCTCACGCTGGGTTTTCATCACTCTGCCTACCTTCACTTAATCGCTGTTTCTTCTGGTTTGCACTGGGAGCGATGGGAAGCAAATCTGCCCTTGAGTACTCTTCCAGGGAACTCAGTCAGAAAACCCAGAAACTAACGTAAAACATTTCTCCCTTCTCCTCTATCTAGAGCAACAGTTTTCTCTTTGCCTCAGATCCCTTGCTTAGAAGAAAAAGAAATCTGTTCATGTCCTTACCTAGCTCCATCAAATAGTGTCATTCCTCACTCCAGAAGAGAATCAGGCTTGCCACCATCCCCTCTTGCCCTGCAGCCCCACATCCTAGCAACTGTGCTATTGCAATTTGAACATGTGTCTCTCTATCTCCCTTTTGATAGTCACTGTTACATCTTGGCCTGCGAAAACTGGTTGGAGAACATAAGCTAGTGGGAAGTGCAAGGGAGCTCGAGGGCAGGACACAATGAGCATGTAGGTTCGGGTACTGTTTGAAGGTATTTATTGCACACAACACAATGTGCAGAGGGGTCAGGAAGGCAGGGCTATAAAAGAAAACCAGCTCAGGTAAGGGAGAAGTGGTCCAGCTATAGCAACATGGAGCTTCACAGGGGAGTGATTTACTCTCCTTTCCAGGACATTAGAGTGCTTAGAAAAAAACTCAGTATGCTGTGGTGAGATGAACAAGATCCTTGGCTTCAGCAGTGTTAACAGGAATGGGAAAGAGGGTCTTATGCTTTTCCTTTAAGAGTGAGAAGGAGGAAGACTGTGAGAGAGAAAGCCCTGAAACTCAATAGGGAGCTCTTCTGGAAACAAAAAAGGGTGAAAGCAGAGTGGATATGGATGCGTGGGCTGCAGAGCGGGGGCCCCGTGTCAGGGAGCACTACAAAGGAAACCCAAGCCTGGGAACTCTGTCCAGGGATTCCAGTGACTTAGATTTCTTTGTTATTTTATGACACAAGATGTAAAGACGTGTAAGCTGGGAAAATACTGTGCTGTGAACTTTACCCAGTTTTCCTCTTTGAATGTTTCAGTTTCACGGACCTGGTCAATTGTTCAAAGTTTGGCACTGTTTAGTGTTCTGTAAGTTTTTTAAGACAATCTCAAATGTGCCACATGAGCTATAAAGCAAATAACAATGGTTATTATTCTTAAAATAATTGGTCTTTCTATGTGCTTTGCAACTGTGAAATAATTAAGGAATGATCCACTGGTGTTCTTTGCTCACAAGCTTAAGAGATGTGAAGTACTTATCTCACAGCTCTTTCCTACAAAAGATCATACTTAGCTGGGTTACCCCCATGGACACAGGAAATGTCCATCCTTTTATGTGCTCTTTACAAGGGGATTTCTCCATAGGACAAAGGAAAAGGACCATTAATTATCTGAGGGAATAAGAAGGAGCACAGATTCTGCTCTCTTATTGTGCATCTGCAGTTCCACTCACTTCAATGCACATCCTTAGCTTAAGTGTTTACGTGGCTACAGAACTTAGCCCAGAGATTTTAATTAAAGTACAAAGGCTTTAAACTAGTCTGTAATATTTGCAGTTGGTGATTTCTTAAAGATGAGGTAACTGGCTACTTACAGGAACGCCATCTGCCCCAGGGAATCCAGTGACTCCTCTTTGCCCCTAGAGTGAAACAGCACAATTAAAACAATGTTCTGCCCAGTATTTCTCTCATTAGTTAAAACATCTGATATTCAAAAGTTACCACTTCTCCTTTGGGTCCACTTATTCCTGGATATCCTCTTTCACCCTTGTGACCTTTGGGACCTTGCACCCCTGGGATCCCCATCAATCCTGGTGGTCCAGTGAACCCCTGTGATCCAAGGAGTCCTGGCTGGCCCTGATAAAAATAATAAAAAAACATTTATTTGGGAACAGTTGCAATGCATGAAGCTCGATTAGCCATCAGTGCTGCAATGGAGTCAATCTCTTGAAGGGAAAATAAACACAGAATCTCCCTCCGTTCTAGTAGGGCAGGCTCTTTGATGGACATCATCTGGAAACACCACATAGAGAAACTCCAGCGACAGTGACCACATTGTGCATCAGTAAATCAATACATGGAAATTAACACTCAGATCAATATTCACTACTTGAATATTCATGGCTAGTGTTTTCACTGGAATAAGGCTTCCCAAGAGTGACTCTCACTGACCTACAACATAATCAATTACACTCCAAGCAAGAAAAATATGCTTAACTGTGAAATCTACTTAGTGGACGTATTTCTTACAAATGGAGCCTTGTATTTCATGGCAGGAATTTCCGCCTCTTTGTGGATGATATTTCTATTTAGCAGTGGAGCCTGAAAATGATTTGCTGGGCGTGCATCTACCCAGGTTAAAGAGTTGGACGCAAGGCTCCATTGTCATTCTCCCATTGAGCACTGGTTTGGCTCTCCAGGCCACTTCAAATGTTGTTAAAAAATAATCCCCTGTTGACTGCCAACATCACAAGGCTCAAGAGGGGAAAAAAATGATTTTGATATGACACAGTGGTGGTTTAAGTAATGGGTTGTGATGATATGTCCGAGATGTGTGAACCAAAGTATTTGGAAGTCATTCCAGACGTAGTGTCACTGAAGAAACATATGTTTTGCATGCTTTACAGTTCTCAGTGCATTAACAACACTAATAGTAAATTGCTCCAGTCTCTTCTGGAGAAATGTGCTTCAATGGCACAAAGCAACATTTACCAAGACATTCTAATCAGGCTGATTCTAATGAAAGCATTTAAAAAATGCAATTAGAGTTCTCACAGACCAGTCTGCAACAGCATCAGTATCCCATGAAGTAAGAATTACATCAAAACATGTACCAAACAGATATATATTTATACAAACGGGCTGATAAAATAACACCTTGTTTTAGTATAAAATACTTACAGCCTCCCTCATGCCTGGAAAGAAAGAGCTAGAAGATGAATGCAATCCCTGTCCAAGAAGGGTAATAGTTCAACTTAATTTAATGCCATTGACATGGGAGGAGTGAAGGAGGGCAGTGTGGGGACTTGAAGAAATGAACTTGAAGATGCCTTAATTTCTTTATATTCAGGAAGTTGTAGTAAAGATACTGAACAATGCCTTACTGATATTAGGCAAAATTTATTTTATTCCAGTATTGAAGGATAGGCCCATTTGTGATATGCAATGAAAACTTAATTGTCAACAATCTATCTGTAATTAATATTTATCTATGCTACAGTTGTCTTAATATTGCAAACCTGTAAACTAACACTGTGACTGAAACACAGCTCACTTCTAGTTTTAAAAACAAATCAACTATACTTCGTTTGTGAAAAATGGCTGTCACAGCTTGGAGTAGATTTTTGTATTTCAGACTTTATTGTATTACGTCAAATGAGTTCATACTGAGAAGCTGACATAGCCAAACAAGGTACAAAATTCAGTGCAATTTTTTTTCTTGGTAGAAGACTAGGAATGAAGCTGGTATGAAGAATGAAATACGTGGAGTTCCTCGGGACAAACCAACAGGGTGGATCTCTTGGATGGATCTTTTGCTATACTCATATGATTAATTTGATAAAACTACTGTTTTAGGAGCATTGCCAAGGGACACCATGGATTTAAGTGTTTGAGCTGTCAGCATGTCCTCTGCTTACCACCAAGCCCAACTTTATACAGCATCCCTACTTCTAAACCAAGCCTTCTCATGCGGATTATTAGGTGCTGGGAGGCCAATGTCTTTTCAAGTTAACAAACTGAGAAGTAAGAAAGGTATATGAATACATATAAAATATAATATTATTCATGTTGGCAGGAGGCATATACATCTGAACAAGAAAGAAGAAAGAAGAAACCAGTATCAGTTCTTATGCAAATATCAATATAAAATATTTCCATCTTACTCACTCTAAAGCTTTAAAACTTAATACTTAAGCTAGTTTGCTATTCCCCATACACCCAAATCTGAAAAAGAACCTTTAAAAAGGACGAAAGTGTAACTCATACACCTGCAAAGAACATATATAAAAAAATTCAAATTCAGTTGTAGAGATTTGAGTTTGCCTCAGTTTCAATTTACTTTTGAGAAGTTCTGAAAATAAGTGTATCAGTTACTTCTACAAAGAAATGAAAACATGGAGTCTGTACACTGAAAATGCCACTTCATTTTTTAAGTACCTGAAAGCCAAAAGAAGTCAAATAAATTCCCAAAGCTACTCATCCACCTGAGATACACAAACCACCTCTTTAGTGCCCACCTACACCCCTTTTGTGGGCAGCAGGTTGCAGACAGAACACCTGTGAAACATTTAATTGCAACTTCTGATAAAATGTGGGTTATGTTCAAATCCATCCTTAGCTTTCTGCAGGGGCCATGCAGCGTTGCAATACTTCAACGGCGGCATTACATGGAACATGGCTACCTCTGTAATTCCCACACCAAATACCACTCTTCTACTTCCGTTCCCATTCTCCCATCTGGTGTGGAGAAAGAAGTAAGGAAGGAATGAAAAATGCAGAAGTGAGCTGGACAACACCAGCACCTCTTCTTCATGCTTTCCTGGTAATAATCTGATCATTTGTTTGTTCGGGAATAAAGGTTATTTAATATCATTTGGGACAAAGGCAAGAGAATTGATGATTCTGTGACCAGTTTAGCATGAGGCTAGAGTCAGAGCAGGGCAACTACTTAATATCATGACAATGTTTGCGTAATTCTTCAGCTAGTTAGTACTTTGGCTTGATAACTGAATTAACTTTGTTAACCTTCATTAACTCAGACTTGTCAGCTTTTATTCTGCTTTCTTTATGTTAGATCTTTTGTTGAACAAGTATGTCTCTTTTCTTAGCAAATGACCTAAGAACATTCTCTCTTTTGGAAAGGTCATTGAGGAGATCTAACCAAAGACAATCACTTTGAAAGCTTTAGTCAAATAAAGCATGACTCAATTCTGAGAGTTCTGAATTCCCCTGTGTGAAACATGCCACCCATCGTACTGTTCTGCTTGTGCTCCTGGAGGGTCAGAAATCCTAGAAAATTCTCCAAAGCTGTGAAACTGTGTCCAGTTTAAAAAAAAAAAAAAGAAAAGGCAAGCCTAGGGAAACATGCTATCTCTATCTGTCATATTTTAGACAACTCACGGAGTACTTTCTCTGGTGTTCCCTTTCCTTACATGTTAAAGCAAAGCAGAAATGTGCTCTGACCCATGGGGCTTTCCAGCAGAAGGCTTCCCATTTTGCTGGGTTGAACTGGAACGCCTCCTGAATCCAGAGCATGGAATGATTACCGCAGTGCTAAGAGGCTTCTGTAAGCATGCATGGCATGTTATGGCCAGCATCTTGGCCAGGGCATGCAAAAAGAAAAGGAAGAAATGGGCTGATGGAATGTCTTGAAGACTAACAAGAAGTTTTTTCTTTGTTCATATACAAAACTTCCATGAGTGTTCAGATGCTGCCCAGGGAAGTGGTGGAGCCATCATCTCTGGAGGTGTTAAAAAAACATGTACAAGTGGCACTTCAGGATATGGTCTAGTGGTCATGGTAGTGTTGGGTTGACGGTTGGACTTGATGATTTTAGAGGTCTTTTCCAACCTTAATGATTCTATGATTCTATGAATCACAAAGCTCCAAATATCAGGATAGATCCCTAAATAGGCAGTCCCTGCTTTGCTCTTCCTGTGACTTCAACTGACTGCAAGAGGTCTCGCACAGTTCTTGTGGTGGGTCAGCCATGCGCAAAAGCTATTTACAGAGAGGAGCAAAGGTCAGCAATGTAGGAACCCTGGAGGAAATCTTCCCAGAAAATATTTGCAATGTTATACATACATTGTCACTTGTCCAGTGACGTGCATGAAATAAAACGCTGTCAGGGTTGTGACCGAATTTATTAACCGCATTTTGCAATTAAGTCTCAATGGACTTAAGAAGAT
Organism: Coracias cyanogaster; assembly: GCA_033124195.1. Lineage (NCBI taxonomy): Eukaryota > Metazoa > Chordata > Aves > Coraciiformes > Coraciidae > Coracias > Coracias cyanogaster. The sequence goes on from JAVSBS010019897.1 coordinate 95,488, forward strand.
CTTGAACAGGCTTTTAAACCTGTACTGAATGTTCATGTTTTACAGCTTGAACTTAATTTCCAGGTCTTTTATGAACAGTCAAATGAAAGAGATATCATGTTGCAACACTTTCTTCCTTCTAATTTACTGCTAAATTTACAGTGTGGAAACAAAACTGGTAGAGGAGGGTGCACTAATTTTGACAGCAACCAATTGTTGCATCAAATAAAGATGCAATAAATGGCAGCACCTGCTCTAAAGGTTCTAAAATACAAGAACATAATAATGAATTGCTGAGAAAGTCACCTACAAGCACGGAGGTATGATGAAAGGATAATCTGTTGATTTGCAATACAGAGGAGACAGAATCAAAATTACTTCAGAGCTTCACTGCCACTGAGCTCATTTCTCCACATTTCATTACTGACTTCCATTTTGCAACTGCTTCTGCTATATGGAATGTGATGATTCAGTATTCCCCACATGACAACGATGCTTGCAGGCCATCATTTATTTAATAGTGGACAAGAAGAAAGGAGGTTAATTCCCTGACATTTTAAAAAGGTCATTGGTGAAAGGACAAGTTCATTTCCTGTGGGAAGGGTAATCTGACCATGATAGACAAGCATGAACTGGGACTTTTTCTAAGAGGTCTCAGCCTGGAACAATTTCTGTAAGAACAGATGGGAAAAAGGACGTGACAACAAGGACCTCAATGCAGTCTCACTACAGGGAGATCAGCAAGCGGAGCAGAGAGCAACTCATCAGGGAATAAAATCGGTTATAAGGAAAACGAGCAATTTCTGAGTTTCTGATTAAAAGTGGTCACCCAGGAAAAGGCATCCCTTCAGGCACACAGGAAAGAAACAGAAAAGTGTTTAAATGTAATGCTGGCAAAATGTGGAGAATAGAGTGTAACTGTAGGGAATTTGTGATTCTCTGAGGGACCTTCCATGGAGATAGGCATAGTATCAACTAAACATATCCTTTGTGCTCCCCGAAATCCCAAAAATATAAACGACAAGGAACAAGGTCAAGAACCCTGTTGTGGTACAGAGTCAAACTGGGCTGGGCATATCACCTGGCATTTCTCCTGGAGTGTAAATCCAGTAGTTTACAGGTTAAATATACTAGAGGGGAACACGTAAGGGGATGGTATTTTGCTGGTTCAGCCATCATCATTTTATGCTGCCATCAGTTACCTGATCACACAGGCCAGCACTGCACTCAGCAACATCCCCTCAGAAGTCTTCTTTCAGACAGTCCTGCCATAGCTTCCTGTGGGTCCAGCTCCTCCTCCGCTGCCCACTGTGCTGCTAGCATCGCCCTCTGGACACAACAGACAGAGATGGCTCCCTCAGTGGCCCTTCACGTGGAAGGACACCACTGGGAGAGCTCAGCAACATCCAACCAGCCTCAACAGAAGCCACACCCAACAGGAAGCTCTTCTAATTCCTTGGCTCCTGGTTAAAATAGCCCTGGCCTTGCCTACCACTCCAACCATGACCACCTGGGTGAGGGTGGAGCCACAAAGACACAGGTGGGCCAG
>JAVSBS010019898.1:0-25496 GCA_033124195.1 Coracias cyanogaster
TTCCCAATAATCCATGGAAGTTGTAGTTCTCTTTAGCTGACTTAGGAAGACATTTCAAAAACAGTGGATCGGTTTCCCACAGTAATAATAAATAATAGTCAAGAATAGAATCTAATCTGACTCTGGTATATTGGTATCTGCTGGTAGGGTGGAAAAATAAACTTCATTTTTTCACATCTTTTTCCTGTTTCTTAGTTGAAGCATATTTCCATTTGTTTAAAGTGTATTGCAACAGTTTACCAACAAGAAATTCTGAATCCATGAAGCAGTAAAGTAGCGACTGTCTGTCCCTGACATTAGCTGCAGCTGCACTGGGCAGTGTCTAGTTTGGAGAGCCACAAAGACTCCAGTGATGGTAAGTTGCACTCCCTAATTGAGTCACAGTTAGACAGCAGGAGCAGTGGCAGAGTGGGAACTGCACTGAGTGAATGATCTCAAGTAGTAACCTGAAGTTGACTTCTGTTGGGAAGTTTAGTAAGTCAGGACAGCCTGAGATGAGATTGCATTATACTGTAGCCTCAGGACATGAACTCCTAGCCCGTGGTTGTACATGGGTTTCAAGAAGCCGTTAGCAGTGCTGCTTTTATTTTCCTTGAGTACGTTTTTGCCCATTTAAAATCAACTTGTTCAGTCACCTTTTGTAAAGCCTCACTAGGCCAAAATATTTAGAAGGACAAGAGAGAGAAAAGAGTTTAATTTCTGTGAGCCACCAATCATATTCCAGTCAAACAGCCAACTTAGGAGGAGCACGGAGTAGTGGAGACTCAGCTGAAGCACCCTACAGCTTTGAGTTAGCAACGAGCAAGTTAATGCTGGGACTAGAAACGGCATGGCTACATCAGCACCTTGGTGAACTGCCACTAACTAGCTCTGCTGAGAGGCAGGGCTGATTTGGTCCAGCGGAGGGCTATATTGACAGCCCTAGTCCTTACAGAACACCAACCAACCTCTCTTCCTCTGCTGCCCTTTGACACATAATAGCACACTCTGGGATCACTTTTTGTGCTGGGCTCAGTGTTTGTTAGATGTGCCTCGGGGTGTTCTGGTGAATCAGACTCCTTGGTAGGTCTGAGAGCAGAAGAGCTGTTCTTTCCCAGAATAGCAACAGTGCCAGCAGATACAGGAACAGTATTCAGGCCAGGATCAATAATCAGTGTCAGGTTCTGCCTGGAAGGCTGCGTAAGCCAGCACCATTTAGTGGTGGTTCGATGTCCAGAGCTTATAACTGTTGTGGTATCTAAAATTTATCCTTTTGCAGTGGTGCAAAAGCTGCTGCCATAGAAGCCAGTGGCTGTCCTGTACTGTCAGCCCAGATGTTTTGCCTGTGTGTGGATGCTGCTGAAGCTAAACCTTCATTTTAGCTTCCCCTTAATGATAAATATGGACTAAATCTCATGAGTGCAGGCTTAATGCTTGTGTCTGCAGAGTCAGAAGCGTGTGGTTATGTATAACACCAAGGAATTCCTGACAGCATAGATCATGAAACGTTTAATTTATTTCTCACATAACTTAAACTAAATGATAGACCAAATTACCTAAATGAGACAGGCTTTATATTTGTTTAATCTTAACTTTAACTCCTACCAAGGGGTTTATCATATTTAAACAGTCGTTCGTCATTAGGTCAGTAGTAGACTGCAGTTTGAGCTGCTGGTGACTGAGTTCTCATTATCCTCAGTTTTGGTCTTTAGATGGCCATGATTGTTTTCTGTGCCCTTTTAAAAAGTGAATAAATGAAGAGGAAGTAAATCAAAGGAATTTGTTATCAGAGGAAACAGCGACAGATATTATTAGGTTCAGGTAGAAGACAAGAAAATAAGGGAGGGAGATTGATAGAATGAGGTAGCAGTGCTTAAAATTCAGATGGACAAGTATGAAAGGGAATACTTTTCTTAAAGCATAAGAGACTTAAGTTGGATATTTTCATTTATAGTTCAGCCTATTTTGTGAATCTCTAACTCTTAATGCTTGACTTTTGTACAAATTTGAGATTTTTTTCTTCCCAAGAAGAAAACAGAGCGCCTGTTACTCGTTACGTGATGATGGTTGGCAGAGTCAAAGTCTGAGAACTTTAAAACCAAAAACAATCCAAAGTACTCATTTTGTATGAGCTGTCATGGAAGTCAGGGCAGACAGACTTTTCAATCAGTTCCAGTCTCAAAAATTGTTAATATAGCTGGAACTGCCCGTTCTCTTATAGCCAGTGCCAAAGTATGAGATCACTTGTCAAGAAGACTGTTATTAGTCTAAGTGAAATAGCCCCTTATTACACAACTGTTCCTGAAGGAGGAATAAGAAGGGTCTCCAAAGAAAAAAGTGTCTGCTGTACTTTGATGGCATTAGACAGCTCTGCCCAGGTACCTGCAGGTTACCTGCACAAGCAGACTATGGGAGAGGCAATCCTGTGGGATTTATTGACTGTACTGTGTTAAAGTTGTAAGGTTATAGACGTGTATCAAGAGATTTTCAATCCTGACATGTGTGCATCAGGCCGGTCTTCCCTGCTGAACCCTACCTGTTACCTGTGTTGTAATTCTGTGTTTCCCAGCACAGTGTTCAACAGCAGTTGCCCACTGCTGAAAGAGAAATTTCCTCCTTCTTTTTGTTTGTGGTTTCAAGTTACTGAGTTGTGTGATCACTGGAGTAAATATATGATAATACCTTAAAAAGCTCTTTTTCTCCTCATCCTTCTATTGCTAAATACAAACGTAGGCTGCCAGTATCTGTGCCTCATTTTAGTCACCATGTAGGGTAGGGTAAAGGACTGAATGTCTTTGCTGAATAAAAGCTGGTTTATATTAGGAACTGGAAGCTATTCCAACATGCACAGATTTGCAATTACAGCTTTGTCCTGGGAGTGAGGGTACTAGAATCAGCTGCTGACACAAATTTGCTTTGTGACCTGGGGAAAGATTTAAACACTTTGTGCTTCATTTTTCTCCTGCTGCTACATAAATTTTTCAGAGTTGCATCTTACACCAATTGTTTTGTGTTTTCTGCTTAATCTGGCAATATAAAATTCTAGCCTTTTAGCTACATAATGTGACTGAATTGCTTTGCAATTGATACATCAGATACTGGCTTGATATTTTTGGAATTTTTAAATTAATTTCTATCTTGTCATGACAAGCCTGTTGCTTTAGAATAAATTGAAACAGTTGGAAAATATTGTTCTGCTACTAATTTATATTCTGAGTGTTACTTAATGTCAGAATTAGTGGCAGACAGTTGCCTTGATGCAGGTGAATCAAAGTTTGCAGTGTCAAGTCCAATTCTACTTCTATTTAAGATGATAATAAATCACCCACTGAGCTCTGCTGTGCACGTTGTGGCCTATACTTCGTGTTGTTACAGCTTGTTTAAATTTCTAATGAAGACACAGAATAATGTATGCTTATATTAGGCCTTCATTATATAATGTAAAATGTCTGTAGAAAAACACATCCTCAGTCAACCATCAGTTTGAGAAGTTTTCTCTTTTCCTGACTAATACCCTATCACTTTGATGCCTTACAGTCAGGTTTTACATTCACCTCATGTCCTCGGTGTCTACAAAACAGCACAGAAAAATAAGCTGGTGCCCAATACCATTAGTGTGTGTGCTGTTAGAGCCCATATGGTGTTAGTTTCTCAAAAATAAATCACACTGAGAACTGTTGGATACATACAGGGGCCTTTTCCAGTCCCTCTTGGAGAAAATGTTACACAAAGATATTTTAGAAGCGCAGTAATGCATGCTTTATAAGAATGATAAAAAACGAACCTGGGATGGATTAATATTCACAGCATTAATAAAAATTAAATTTTAATTACTGTTTAGTAAACCACTTATTATAATTTAATAGCTAATTTAAAATCAAAATTACAGTACTTAGAGCAAGTTTCTAGACCAAGAAATTGTATTTTCTGCATAGTCAGCGCATTTGTGCTAATGCTTTAATGTATGTGTTAGATGAAGCCAACTGTCACCTCTGTTGCCCTTTTCTATGCATTATATAGACAAGTTCCTTATAAACAATTTTTTCATCTCTTGGGAAGCAGAATCCTTACATACAGTTCTAGAAAAACAAGTGGAAGTTCAATACCTCAACAGGGTTGTGTTACCTTTCATCAGTCCTTAAAGAGTCCCCAGGGCACACAAGGGTCATCCAGGCAGTTGGAAGGCGAAAAGGCATTTAAAACCTCTTGCTCTTTCACCAAATGAAAACAAGATATCCTTTTCAGTTGCAAATAAAATAATATTCTCTTTAAAATATCAAAGCTATTACCTGGGCAGTATTTTCAAGCTCCTCTGGGCTCATGCACGAGGACACTTGTTATCTTGGAGGTAATAGTGCACCTACAGCTCCTGGATAACCTGTCTTGACCTACGTGATAGGTTCATCTCTTGGAACTTGTATTTACAGATTGTGCCAGATGCAGCTGATTTTATTTTTACTTCAATCTCAGTGTTTGATGTTTCTTTTTGGCATAGCAAAGCCTGCAGAAATAACTACCAAATAGGAGAAAGTGAAAGGACTTGGGTGAAACAGGCAGCTTGTTTTTGTACGTCACCTTAAGTGCTAAGAATTTTCACTATTCACCAGGATTTTGCAATAGGATCTTGAGTCGTTAAACTTCTTGCTAGAATAGATTAAAAGGAAACTGCCGCAAAGGAGGAAAATAGGAAAGAAAAGCACCTTCCTCAAGATGAGAGGGGGATGTTCCTGTCCAGCTGGGATAGCTTTGTTTTCTGATCTGATGTTTTTACAGGGTCATTTGAAAAGTCAGTGGTTTGTTGTATGGCACTAAACCAAAAAAAGACTAAACTGAAACAGAGGAAATATTCTATATGATACAAAATCTATCTGCATTTCAGGAGCTGTCAAAGTGAAAAATGGAAGCACAAGTGTGGCCTTTAAAAATATTAATTTGTTTTAAAGATGAATGTAAAAGTGCTGGGAAAGAAGTAACCTTATCTTCAGGAAGAAGCAAGCAAGCAAGACTAAATCCCTATTGCTCTTCCTAGACCTCTGGCAGCACTCCTTGCGACCCTTAAATCTAAAAAAGGATGTAATAATCAGTTCTTGCCACCATAAACGCCTGAAGCATTTTTACTGTATTATTAATGAGGCAGTCATCAAATGTACTAACCAGGCCTTAAAGTATTACATGTTCAGTGGACTTATTTATCAGTTTTACTGAGTGATGCGGATTCAGTTCAGTATTGGCCTACGGCACTATTTCTGAATTACAGCCATGTCTTATTGACAGAAGAAAGCACTAGCCATTAGGTTGTTAAAAAAAAAAAAAGTAATTGGTGAATATCTGGCTAATAAGCTGTCAATATCCAGCTATATCTAATGTACAGATTTCACATACATTCACAAACAGCCTATATTTAACTGTTTAGTTAAGCATAATTTAAGGTTTTCAGGGAGCATTCTTCCTATTTGAGATTGATTCCACATAGCAAACTACAATCAACTGATAAATCTACTATCTTTATTCACAGTGAGATAATACCATAAATGAATATTTCTGTATTGTTTTAAATGATACCTTGATTTTTTTTTGCCAAAATATACCACAGATGTTTCTCAAAAAATTGTGTATCGTAATTTCCTATATTTGGGATTTAATCATGGCTTTATTGTATAATCTACATGGTAGAAGTGGAAAGAGAAAAAAAGAAAACCTCCAGTAGCAGAAAGGCTGAAGGAGGCAATAAAACAGATGTGCAAGTTCGTTGCCACAGTGGACTAGTTTTTGAAGAGTTCATTTACTATGGTTGTCATAAATAACCTACGGTGCTTGAAACGGATATAAACCACTTGCTGCCAAGTGCCCACTCCTGTTCTGACAGAGAGCAATGTGGTTACTGGATCTGTTGGTGTTACTGGAGCTGAAGATGGGGACGGGAGGGCCGGCTCCTCCGCAGGGGTAGTGCAGTTTCACTGCTTCCCCGTAGGCTGTGCAGGAGTGAACCAGCTGAGGTTCTGTAACTGAATTCTTTCTGGTTAATGCCTACTGTATAATCTGTCCTTGCAGGACAAGGATGTTCAAAAAGCAGTAATAAGCCAACTATTTCAGGATGTGGATGATGTCAGTCCAGCATCAGGGCTGATTACTGCCCACATTCTGCTCTAGTTTCATTTTGCTTAGCGACAGTTGGTTGATTCTTCCTATCTGTATGAAAGTCTGCCCCATTTTCAAGTCTACAAGTGGCTGATTAGTTCTGAATAAAGGTCTTACAGGTCATGAGAAAGGTACGTGGGTTGCTCTTGAGAGATCCCTCTTTTCTTTTTTTGAGAGCTTCAAACACTACTGGCTTTGTTTAACACTTCTGTTTGACTCGTAGGGGAGTTTATTCTTTCACCTTGTTCGTTTTGACTGCAAAGCCATGGTATCTAAGACTGTGATTGCTTGTAATCCTTTTATAGGTGGTTGAGATCACCTGTACACTGATCTTTATTGGAAAAAAGTTAAAGGTGGTGCTTAGACAAGTTGTAGATATGACTAAAAATTAATACGTGTATCAATTTGAGGCTTGAGTAGGTGGTAGAAACATTTTTGTTTGACAGAGTGAGGTGTACCATGCTTTTTCTTTAAAATTTACTTCCTATTGCAAAGGATTAGAGGCTCGCTTCCATTGATCTCGGGGGATAAGACTAAAGCAGCACTGTCAGGGCTTTTGCCTGTGTTTTTAAGAAAGCAAAACTCATCATGCCTGTAAGATGGCTCAAACCAGTTCAAATACGTGACTGCATTGGACTGAAGAATATCTACAGATAAGCCTTTTGCACTGATTTTATAATGACACCATTTAGAAACTTACGCAAAATGGAGTTTTGTACCCACTGCACTGTTTTTTACTTGCAGTTGCAAATGTGAGCATAGCAGTAAGGATCTTTATATGTTGTTGTTTGGTTTTTTTACCAGATCTTAGACCACACATCCATTAGAAGGTAACATTTTACCCCCTCGTTGGGGCAGGTGTCTGTGGCAGAGAGGTGACTGCCTTGCTTCGCAGCTTGTCAGGGGTTGGCAGAGCGCAGAACTTGGCACAGTTTGCTACAGGGATAAACCAGTAGCAAAAAGTGGGCAATTGTTGTACTTCCACTGGCCTTAGCCAAAAGGAAAGAGTAATGCTGTCTCTCCGGCTGTGGTTGGCATACATCGCTGTGTGAAGTCTAAAAAGCTAGGTGTTCCTCCTACCCCAAACCAGCTAGTCTCTCTCCTTTTCAAGATCCTGTGAAGAGCATAGGAAGAAATCCATCAGAGACATTGTTTCATGTGTCTCCAAATCAAGGCTTGCCATTTAATTTTGCCCTTTTATTGCCTTTCACAATCTATGCTAACTGCCAAAGAGATTAAAGCTAATTTCTCAACATAATAGGCCTAAGACACAGCGTTTGTTCTATTAATATTTTTTCTGAGATTACTCTAGTTAATGTGTTTTGAATTTTCTAACTATTAATGCCTTCAAATTTGCCAACACAAATTGCTGGACAGAAGTTAACCTGATCATAAACCAGTTATTTTAGTAGTAAAACGTATATTGTATTTCTGCAATTACACTTGAAAAAAAAAAAATCCAACTCAGTATCATTCTTGAAATACTGACTACAGGGAGTCTGGTTTTTATTTTTTCCAGTCATTTGGTGATTTTTTTATTATTATTATTTTAATCTCACTTTCCACATGCCCCCATTTTCTGTTATGAGGCTGCTGCCTGGTAATGGAAGTGAATGAAAAGCTGTTGGGGAGACAGAGGAGCGAGCCAGTAGTGAAGAGCACCTCCTCTATAACCACTATGAACCAAGAGAAATGGAGCCTTTTTTGTCTTTTGCGATCATAAATACACCTGCCATTTCCTTCTGAGGTTTAATTTTCCTTGCAGCTTGCTTTAGTACTTTAACCAAGTGGAAGTTCAATACAAAAGAGCATTATGATGAATATTTCCCATAGTTTATTTCCTAGCACCATAACCAATGAGGCAAATAATCCACGGCCATTAAGCTTTCTGAATAAAGAATTGAAAGTTACACAGATCTTACAGTAGTGTGAGCAACAGAAGTCTTTCCTTAGGCCTTCAAAGGTTGACAGACACAATATTTCTCAAGTGTGTGTGATGATCTCTTTAGTATTAGAATGTTTTTATTACTTCTACAGAAAAAATAGTTGTGTGTTACTTGGCCGTTGAGAAATTTAGGGCAAATGACTTAAGAATTTGTTTTCTTTTTCTTATTTTTCTTTCCAAGTACAGTGAAGCTCAGGCGTTATTCTCCAGGTAAAAACAACAGCTAAAAGAAAAAAAAAGTTGCATCCATCTGAACCACTTACATATCGATCTTTATGTTATCATCAGAGAGCCCTGTCACATCAAATAAAAGATAGCAATTAAATGGTAGAAACAAACTGCTTCCTCGAGGCTTAGAGGATTTAAAGTTAGTTTCAAGAAAATAGTCATCTGAATGTTGATTCCTTAGAAGATCTAATAAGCAAGGATATACCCCAACCAAACCAGCTATGCAAATATCCCCAAAGCTTATTGCCTTTAAAATTCTGAAGCAAATCATCCAATTTAAGTCACTCAGTAACAAGCAGGCGCCAACTGACCTGATCTGTCACCCTCCCATTCCTGCTGCCTCCTAAAGCAATTAAACTTTTGATTTTACTGAAACACTGAGTAAAGATTGTAATGTTCAAAAAGGAAAAGCATTGAATCACAGGAACCAAGAGCAGCAAAAACGAGAGGGATACATGCTGTTTTTTTTTACCATAGTGTTATATTTGTGGGGAGAACAGCTTCCAGACCGGATTTTCAGCCAGAGAGGCAAGCTGGTCAATAAGTAAGGCAAGGGAGTAACACAAGGGATGTGTCCATCAGCCATCTGAAGCAAGAAAATTGTGCAGGTCATTATAAAAATAGGAAGGGAGTCTTAATCTTTTTCATTTATAACTGAGAGAAGTGGTTAGTTACAGATGAGGAACTCTCTCAATCTGCTTCTAAGTCTATGAGTGATTCTTGGCACAACCTCAGTCATGTCATTTATCATCGTTTCAATTAACCTGCCTATGAAGTGTTGCTGTATCCAGGGAGTGGATGTTTGTGGTGGACATCAGGATGGTCATGTAAAGACCCATTTCATTACTTCTGGGTGTTACGCTGCATGCTGAATAGATGGCTGTGCACAGTAAGAGAAGCTTATTGCCCTGACATAGATTTAAATAGTACGTTGCTTGGTAGCTGAATCCTTACTTTAGTGCAAGGCTTGGAAAAAGAAGTCCTGTTAAAAAAGGTGCTTGTAAGGATGAAACGCTTGCTGTTATTAAAGCTACTTAACCAGTACTGGTTATTTCCTGAATATGTTCATTGACGTGAGGTCGTACAACTGCCTTACCTGGGAGTTATTGAAGTACCGTTTGCTGTAAGTGTAAATTCCTTTATAGGCTTTCTACTGTTCCTTTTTCGCCTGTAATCAGGAGATCTCATTTTATAATCATAAGCAAATTGCATTTCCTGGTAACTTGTCTACACTGGGAAATGAGTGAATGGAAGCACAGCACGTGAATGTAGAAAGCTCTGCGTACCTTACGCTAGCAGCTCACGTGTGGTTCCTACCAACACTGCATATGTAAGAAGGTAGAATTAGATGCCTGCTGGATTTAGCTTCTCAAGTGGAACTGAAGCCATCCGGGATGAGTCCTGACTGCGCATTGCAATAGTTTCTCTTAGAACATTCTATTCAGAGATGTCTTTATTAGTAGTCAGTTGTTTGGGGGATTGCTGGCAAGAATGCTATCGGATACATTGAAGTCAAAGATAGGGCAGTATTTCCTGTGATCCCTGCAGGTGGAGAGATACATTTTTCTTCACAGTAACTGTCCAGTGCTACTCTGGACACTGTCAGGACCAGGTATATTGACCTCTGTAAACAGGACATCTATAAATAAACTTTAAGGATAGAATTAGATGGTCTTTTAATGTAGGGCTGGTTTTGGAGAAGTTATATTCCATCTAACAGATAAGATCAACTGTCTACTTTGAATATTGATGGAAGAATGTCTCAGCTGTATAAAATTCTGGTTAAAATGTTTACGTTCTGTGGTACTGTATCTCAAAAAAATTGATTAAACTCAATATAACACTTCATTCTTCCAGGACTGATCAAAAAACACTTTGTAATTTGCTATTCTTTGGAAAGCACCTTAAAAACTATATATTCTGCTTTCTTTCTGCTGTAGTATTTTCTTTTAAAGTGCTTCTCTCCTAAGTACTGTGAGGGAAAAATTCTATTGTGAATTATGCACTATGGGCCAAATAAAAAGGTGTTAGTTATCTCTGTGTGAGTGCAGTTCAGTGGCCTACTCAAGGTGATGAATGACTTGAATGCTTACTAAAATGAGTACTATTTGGTGCTGTTCTTTACCACCTGGAATCAAAATACATGGAAAAAGAGAATGTATCTGATAAACTGCGTGGGTTTTATAAATCCATTTTACCTACCCTGTCCTACAAATAGGGCAAAAGCTTAGGTCCAGGGAAATGAGTGGAGTCCAAACTCCTTATCCTCTGACACCATCTTGTAGGTCCTCCTTCACAAAAAACATTTTTAAGCAAATAACGTAACTTGTCCCAGGCAAAGCTCGACTTGCACTCTATGTATTTTAGCATTCTCCAGACTAGACTCAGCTGGAGGGATCTTCAGGCAGCAGTGTGAGGAGTTCCTCTGGTCTCGTGGTCCTCATCCTGAGGCACTGGGATTGCAGCACTGCTGACTTAACTGTTTATTAACGAAATATTTTCTTTTTCTTAATCTAAATAGCTGAGTTCGTTGCATTTCTAAATCCCAGGAAAGTGTAACACATCCATCATGGGGGACACAATGCTCCAGGGCACAGTCAGACCTTACAGATGGATTTTAACATAATCATTATTAGCAGAGAATCCTGCATTTCGTTCAGTATTGCCTTGTCAGGCCTGCAGAACTGCAGACGGTTTCACTCCCATGGAGAGAGAACCTTGCCCCATTTTGTCTCCCATTGTGAAATCCCTCCTGACAGGAAGCGTGGCTGGATGTGCGAGTTTCTCATTCAGCACCTTTTGAAATATTTTTGAAACAGGGATAGATGCAGAAAAAGCTCAGGGAAAGGGAGAATACTGGAAAATCCCTGAGTTCTGGCTTCATAATCTGATGCCAGCCTTTGAATTCCCAGAGAGAAAAACATAGATGCTGATGATTTTATTCTACTTTACTTTCATTTGCGTACCATACTTCTGCTTTAATAAGTTAACACATAGCTAATATAAATTTTATTTTACATTTTCACCAGTAATTGCGTTCCTGCTTCAATAAACAGAATCTTACCAGGCTCAAGATGCTGAACATTTGACAAAGGCAGTAATTTTGCAAGTGTCTTCTCCATCTGTTTATTAAGCTAATTGTTTTACTTGTAGCGTCCTTTCCAATCAGTTCTTTTTATTGTAGTGTTAATTCAGCATTTTCTACCTCTAGAAGGCTGTTTAACTTTAGGTGACCTAGATAGGCTTTTAAGGCAGCAGAAAATCCAATTCTGTTTTTGCAGTACTTTTGTGAATTTGAAATTTCTATGCTGCTTTTCTTCCTCTCTCAGTAAAGTTTCTGCAAATAATATTACATTTTATAATGAGACTAATATTTGTTAATCTCGGTTCAAATAGTGGGTTTGTATTAAAACATGTTACAAACATTTCTATTGAGAGAGAGAGAGAAAGGGTATTGCTTTTAATACTTTCATTACTGTGCTGCTCTTGTTAAGCTTGAATTCTCATTATGATTATACACCCTAATTTTTAGTATTCAATATTAATTATATTTAAATCCTATTAAATTTACAGTTGCCAGGCCCATTTTTATTTCCTTTATACAGAAATGTTTTGAAGTAGGTCCAGGACATGAACCTGGTCCTGCAGCACTGACTCATTTGTTGGTTTCAGTAGATCTGTCCATACAAATTAATTATGTGAATAAGAGTTTCTTAGATTCAGTAAAGGTTGCAGGGCATTCCAAAGTGACACACAATCTGTTACCTGCAGAAATGTCAGGAATTAGATTTTGATCTGATTGAGGTCAGCATCAAATGTACTTTTGGTCCAACAGCTGTTGAAGGACCTCCTGAAATACAAACTGTGGGTTTCATACATCCCCCTGGTCTATGTTCTAGACACAGAAAATGCTAATCTCTGCAGGATTGAGAAAGTGCCTCAGTCATTTATTTGGCATGATCACAAATCTTTATGAGATGTGAGACGGTAATACAAAATTACATTTATCTACATGTCTAAGATGCACTGCACTGAAAGGATTTTGACCCAGCTTGTTTCATGCTGTTAAAAGCTCTTGCTTTGCTTGTGGGCAAACTTGCTTATCAAAATATTTGGGCTTTGGCCAGAATTTGTCTGTATTGTAGTTCTGTATCTGTTTTCTGCCATGTGAGCTACGCTAAAATGCCATGCTGGGGAATACAAGGATGTATGGATCCCTTGGATCCCTTCACACATCCGTGCTGCCCGGGTCAGGCCTCCAGGCGTACAGGAGCAGGTAGGCACTGCACACATACCACAACAGATGGCTGTGGATTTGGCAGAGCTGGGACAACCAAAGTGGAGAGTGTAAGATCATGCCAGAGGCACATGGAGCACAACATTCTTCCGGATAAATAGCACACTAATCCCTCACCTTCATAGCAAGAAACAAGGGGAGCAGGACAGGGTTGTGACTTTGAAAACTGTCCCTGTGGCACAGTGCTTCCCGTGTGCTTCTCAGATACAGATACAGCCGAGCACCTTCTACCTTTAAAAAGTTCTTTTAATAGTGTTACGGATCTCTCTTCTCAGTTCTTCAAGGGAGTCAAGTGTTCTTTCCTCCCACTTCTTTTCCTGCTAGCAGTGCCTCTCACACCACTCTCTCCTGTGTTGGTGTCATTGGTTTTAGTCTACAAGAACTGCCTGGAAATATGAATTGAGGTTTGCAAAACTCTTTATGGACTGGCTCCATTGTAGTTCCTTGACCTCTGCTCACCCCCACATCCACTGATACACTACATCATATAATCACCTCCCCTCTGTCTCTCTGTGATGGTAGATGTTAGTCACTTAATAGCAGTTTGTCCTTCCTTAATACAAAGCAGTGGATTCTCTCAGTCATTAACTCTTTATTTTTTTCTTAATTCTTCAGATTTGCAATGACTTTTTTTCTTTACAGTGCGTTTTGAGAATTCTCCTAAAGGGAAGTTATAGATAAAATCACTTTGTAGGGCAACAGGCCTCCAGAAATGTCTGACATTGAGTAGCATGAATGACATGGACATTTTGGTACCATACTTAGTACAAAATATGCTGTGCAGTCTTAGCTCACTGTAACTTTGTACCAGTTCTGTACATTTTACAGTTACTTGATATGTGGTATAGAAAGATTACAACAAGGCAGTATTATAAAAGGTTTACTAATGTCTCCTTCTTAAAGCAGAGCACGTTAAGATTTCTTAGGACCTTTGCTAGCGCAATGTCCTGATTACAATGATCAGATGATTAAAATGCACACTGCATCCCTGAGTATTTCTTCCTGAAGAGAGTTGTACAGTCTGCTTCCCATAAAAATGTGCCACCCAAACCTGCTGAAGCTGAAGGGAACTTTCCCATAAATTTTGCTGATCTCTTGGTGATGATGTTCATAATCCTCCCACATCTGTTATCTATCAGACCTCCTGGCAGAATATTTCCTTGAACAGGAAGACCAGGATAACTTGATATAAATGTCTTATGATGATGCTTTGTGGGGGAAAGAAGATAAAATTAGCCAAATATTTACCTTTTGAGAATGCTATTACTTAGAGAAAGATGTTTAATGAATACCACAGCATCGCAATGAGTAAAAATATAATGTACTTCAATAAAGCAAAATTTATTTCACTGAGACAAAGTCTTGAGAAAGATTTTAAGCCAGAAAACTATGCCACTAAACATTTAAAAGAACATACAGCTGCTGGATTGTACCAAAGGGAATTCAAGTTTTACCTCAGTATTATTTCTTATTTGTCCTATATTTTATGTCAAGTATCTGTCAAGGTTCTGATGATTACGCCTTTTTGTGAGATTTTCTGTTTATCCAAAGTGCTGTGCATTTATTGAATCTTCCAAAACCCTTGAAAGGAAAATTATTCTGTATGTGTGATCTTCCCACACTTTATGTTCATTTTTCCTCTAGGTCACCACACTAAATTCGTACTATTAGTAGATTGTATCTTGGTATTGCTAAAAAAAAAACCAAACACTAAAAAACCTACTCCTTCTTTTATAGTGAGTGTGAAAAGCTTTTCAAGATTGCTTTACAGAAAGAAGCTGTGGACGGTTCTAGTACAGACATAAAAGAAGCAACCTGTAGCAGGTTAACATCTCCCCTTGTTCATCAAAAGCAACTGTGCTACAGTGCAAAATCTGCACAAGGCAGTGACAGACTGAGTCTGAAAGTGGGAATAACCTAGAAATCTTGATTTGGTTACAAGAAAACAAAGCCTGACTTTAGGGCTGTGGAGGGGACCTGTTTTATTGGTTGACGCTATTGGAAGATACGAGTAGGATTTAGGAAAGTTTAATAAAAATTGAACTTATTAACCAAAGCAGAAAGTACAGGAATTCCAAATAAAGCATTTCATTATTCTTTATCATTAAATGAAGCTGATAAAAAGATATGTAGGATTAAGTAAGAAAAAAAATTAAATTGACTGGAGAAATTTTAAATGGAAAATTGCATTGTTACATCTTTCATCAGAAAGTAAATCCTATGGAGGGGTTGATTTTTCACCCCATAGCGTGATAAGCTTTTTGGTAAAACAGCAATAGTGTAATTGAAATCCATTTTACATCATTTTCCCTTGGATGGTTTAGAATTAGATCAATTTATATTCCGCGTGTATAACCCAATGAGAGTGTAAATGCAGCCACTGGAATTGTTTTTGTCCATGAGCAAAGCTAGTGTCATTTACTGATTCATTACACTCTCAGCAGGGTCCTTTATTTCAAAAGCTACCTGGAATTATTACTGGCAATAGAACACGCAACTCTAAAATAAGATTTGCGTAAAAAATTAAAGAAAAATTATAAAGGTGGTTAAAAGTAACGTTTGATGACTGTTTTGATTAGAATACCACGTTCACATGGGAAATGGTTCAAACAGACACGGAGGAACTTTTTCCCCTCCAACTTAGGATGCACCTCTTTAACCAGAATATTATGTGCCTGATAATATGCCTGAAATAATAGACGGTACTTCCATTAGTATTTAACAATATAAACATCAGGCCAGGGTTGTACATCTGGAATCATAGAATATGCTTTTTGCATCAGAGTACTCATTTTAGAAATAACCTCTGTCTGCTTAGGCCTGCTGATGTATGGTTGTCATAGCAAGTCAGTAATTGAGTTTTCTGGGCATTTTGACCACTGGTACAAATTTGCAAAGCAGATTATGCAGCAGAAACACAATTTCCATCCCGACCTTTATAACATTGCTTTCTGTTGTGGGAATTTGAATGTTTATGGAGGGAAATATAATCTAAGTGCACCTAATTTGTGAGAATGTGATTTCTGACGTTAACCCAGTAAGCTTCATATTGATTCATTTGATTACAGACTATGTAAAGACTTGGCATTAGGGAGGTATCATAAAACTTATTATCTTTTATCACCTAGGTAGAGAATATTGGTTGAGATGATTATAAATTGAAACTCAAGGAAAATTTTCATTTTCAGCCGCTGTGAAAAGATCCTCAAGAAACCTGTTTTCCACTGATCAGTCACAGACTGATGGCTTTGTTCCCATTCTTCAGTATAAATTGGGCACAGGAATAATGTTAAGCTTTTGTAGACCTAGAGATGCTGTTTGGGGGTAAGGATGAAGCCTCTCCCTCAGGTACTGTCTGCTGGTTTATCAGGTGGTTCATCCTTGTCTTGCAGCTACCACGGTGGTTGTGTCACAGCCTTTGGAACTTTGGGGGATCTATCAGTTCTTGTCCCTGACTGGTCTGAGCTGAGAGGTTGCCGTCACTGGTTAGATGTTGTAAACTCCATAGCTGTCTAGTTTATTGTGGGTTGTAAATCTCCTTCTGCATTAGCAATAGAGTAGAGCAGTAGAAGCAGATCCGTAGAGCAGAGTAGTTCATGCAGAGGACCTGATGTCCATACTGCACGCTGCCCCTTCAGAGAGCTCCCCCAGGGTGAATCGCGCTGATGGCGGGATTGCTGTTGTCAGCTGGATGCGTTTAAATGAACTTGACTTGCCTGCACGATTTGAGGTTTGATGAAAAGGTGAAGAGAGGCACCGTAAGGGTCTGTGATGTCTTGGAACAGTGAGATGGATGAGTACGAGTCTTGCATTGGCATCCTGGCAGATCTCTGTAGTGCAAACTTGATTAATCTAAATCAACTCTGGTGTGATGATAGATTGCTTGATGCTGGCAGATAATAAAATAATCAGCATTAGGTTTCGCTTGGTTTCCTGCAACGCATTCCTTTAAAAATGTGTGCTAATAAGTGCAGTCTAGTAGTAGAGACCCGTAGTGTCCAGGATTTAAGACATGCTATTGGTTTGTTGCTTGGCTCAGGGCCGATTTTGTCACAAAACAGAGGTGTTGGGACTAAGCTGAGGTTGAATTGCTTCAAGTTTTACCTCTGCATTGTTCAGACCCACTTCTTAGCACCTTAAGAAGATGAAACTCCAGCCATTCCCCCTTGCTTTGGAGATGCCCTTCTGGGACACATTTGTGTGAAAGGCAGTATTTACCTTTTGGAACCGTTCAGTATCCTCCTCCAAAGCCTGCAGGAAACACTTCAGGGCTTCTTGAGCCTGATTCAGACTGAAGGAGGAGCAAACCGAAGCACTGATAAGCATTCTTGACAGAGCCTTTTGGCTTTTTGCTCAGGGAAGGATTCCCGCGTTTGAGGGCTACCGGTGTAACGTGTGTTTATCGATGAGAGCACTGATAACTGACATTTGCTGCTGTCCACACAGTTTAGGAAAGCCATTTGTTTTCCAGTAAACAGAGGGAAGTGCTGACCAGCTGCATGTTATTGCTTTTGTGCAAAATATTTATACCATGGATTGATCCCACTCCCCAATGGGTTAAATGCCTAGAATTCCTCATTAGTTCCTAGAGCAGGTGTTGCACAAAACACTCTTGTGATTACTGATGAGCAAGATTTCCCTAATCGTAATGTGATTATACCTGCAATAAGACACCTTCATTTTGAAGAATTTGGAGACTTTATTTCAAAGTGTGTGCTCTGGGCCCTTTGGCTCTCACGCTCTTGATGTCATGATGACTTGGAACGAGGCCTCTTGAACTTAGTTCTGCTTTGCTCTAAATGCAAATCTGTGGGACCCTGCCAGTTTTACAAGAGACACAAGCATCTTATATTGTGGCGTGAAAGCATATCTGCGTGTTCATTCAGGAACATGGTAAGGTACAGCTTAATAAATGTGTAAATAAACTTGGGTAGTTGGTTTAAAGTCAGTGGAGCTGTGCTGATTTATGTTAGGCTGAGGATCTTTTCAGGCTTGAATACTTTCAGAGTTGCTCACGATTTTTTTTCTCTTAAGGTTACAGCACAACACCTTCACTCACCTCTGTGTCCTGATCCTTATTCTGTGACCTTTACTCCCTCCATATAGTTAGGGAATTCTCTTGGCAGTGGTATTTTACTATACAGATATTTGAAAACCTTTCTCTACTGATAACCATGGTAGGTTACTGTGTTGGAGAAACTTCTCTCTCCTTTTATGTTTCTGGTTCTAAATAGACCCATTGCGACCTGCGACCGGGACTAAGAATGATTCAATAATTTACAACTAATAACTTTCTAGAACAACTTTAAACTTTGCCCTTCTTTCTCCTCACAAATTGTCTGCAAACAAATTGTACAACCCTAATATGTTAATAGCTGAAAATTATTTGAATATTTTTTCAGCAAATACCTTTTGGTCTGTGGATTATTTGAATTGCAAATGGTGACTGTTAAAATGAAATAGATAATTAACACTGCAAATAGAGCTGATTGGTTATTCGAGGAGAACAGTTTTTATGGAAATGTATTGATTAGTTGAAATGAACGTTTGTTACAGAAACGTAGTGGTTTGTGAAAAAAAAAGCTTTGTTGAAATAAATATTTGTAATCCAGAAGGGAGTTTTATCTTTATCTGAAGCGGTCAAGACAGGCAGGTTGAATGTCCTGTTCAGACAGAGCTGAATCTTACCTCCCTCGTCCAGCGAGGTGCTGATGCAGATGTGTAGTTATTCTGAGACAAAACTTTTATGATACACTCTGTGCAAACTGTTACCTTTGTACAGATGATTAAG
The DNA here is from genome assembly GCA_033124195.1 of Coracias cyanogaster. Taxonomy (NCBI): domain Eukaryota; kingdom Metazoa; phylum Chordata; class Aves; order Coraciiformes; family Coraciidae; genus Coracias; species Coracias cyanogaster. The sequence goes on from JAVSBS010019898.1 coordinate 18,379, forward strand.
TATACACCAGCAGAATGTTTCATAGTTTCAGTGCTCCCTTACAAGTATATTAATCAGGACTGGAGGGAATTGTGGCTCCTACACCCATCGGTCAGACTGTTAACGTTTCTGCTCATATGTTCTGTCTCGTCCTTGGAAGGTTTTGCTTGTTGGCACTGTTACCCTCTTCAGTGTGTCAAGGCCTGGAAGGTGTTAAGCATCAGGGAAACGTCTTTTTCACCCGCTCCATCAATACTGTTTTTTCTGGGTGCAGTTAATTAATGTGAATAACATACAGTGTTTTCTACCCAGCATCCCAACTCAGAACAGAAACACTGGTAGGCATGTAGTGAAAAAGGAATAGATGTAATGCTGTGTTGTCAGCAATGTTTGGGTACTGTGTTAAAGGACTAGACTAGCAGAGTACTGGGCACTTCGTGTACAAGAAGGGTTGAGGGGTCTTTTTGGTGCAAGCACTGTGAAAGGGGAGATGCGAACGTGAGGAGTACGTGGCACATGGGAAGGTGTGTTAGCACAGCATGTCACTTTGTGAAGAGTCAGACCTGTGGAGAGTTACGGATAATGGAAAGGATGCTCCAACCTGGGCAGGCTTCATGGCCAAATGATGTTTGTGTGTAGCAACTCCAAAAGAAGCTTACAGTTGCCTTAGCCTCCAACCCCAGCTCCCTCTGGATTACACACCCCATCTCCTGAAGGGCATGTCTGTGCCTGCAGGAAAGGAGGTGTGTGAACTCCAGCGAGCTTCAAGGTGGTCAGCTGGGCTACCAGGTAACACAGAGCTTGGCAGAACTCAGCTCTAGCAAGCATTGTTACACACGTCGTTTAAACTTTAGTCTTTGGAAGGGCTTAGCGGTAATGACAGTCTTGGCGTAAATACAAAGGGGATGTTTGCATGTATCAGGGGCTAATGTTACCTATAGACTATAAGTAATTTTCTTTATTCAGAGCTAGTATTGGGGACCAGACGCTCACTCTAGCTATTGTCTGCTCTTGACAGGTTTAGGTGAGATGAGTGTGGTAGTTGTATTCCTGACACCTCTGAGTATGTAATAATAATAGAGTGATTAAATGGTCTAAAATCAGCAAGAGAAGTTACATAATAATTGATGCTTTCACACTGGAATGAAAGGTTTCTGCAGTACTGTTTAATTATGAGGAACAACTGGATTTTTTTCCTGAAAAAAAGAAAATGAAATTACATACATTGGTCCAGAAGAAAAGCTGAAACATAGATTGTGTTTTAAAAAAAAATGTGATTTAATGGCATTTGACAGCAAGTATTTTCCACAGGACATTATGATTCTTATTCTCCATTGCTATTCAGAATTATTATAGTCCTTTATACTTCTATCACAGCAGACATGGAAAATGTTTCTTTTCCCAAACCACGAGCATCTAGCAAGTAGCTGTTGTGGATCAACATGCCATTCTGTTGCAAATTATACTTAGGGAAATATCTTTGACTTGTGAAAATAAGGGGTGCTAACTTCAGTAGTGTTATCGCTTTGATGATAATTAGGAATTTTGTTTAGAAGACTGAATATTTGCTCTCTTCCCAGGGCTTAGTTTTGGTAGTAGCCTAAAAATAAAAATTTAAATGGAAATAATTCAAACTAAACAGAGCTTCAATCACTGATCTGTCCGAGGTATTGGTGATCTCTACCCAAGGAGCAATTCCTTATTAATAAGGTTCTCAGTGTAAGGATGCTCCCTTAAGTGAAGTAAACGTCTGCACAAACACTGTGGTGCTTGTGTGCAAGAGCCAAGATGTTTGTTCAGTGAGGAAGCAGTAAATAAATAGTTTTTCTCTGCAGATTTCTAGTATTTCTCAAAGGAAAGCTTGTCACCCCGTCATGGTTGGCAGCCTTCTCCAATATGATACGAATTCAATGGCAGCTCTAATCCTAATTTGCATATCAGTCAAAATTGGTGATTTTCCTCAAAATACTGGAAAGTCGCACATGCAATATCTGTATTTCCATGTATAATATAACAAACATAGCTCTGAATATCAGCCCTACAGTTATGTCAGCATTAAGATGAGTTACACATCCCGTGTATTAAATAGTTACAGATCTCTTCTTGATGGGAGACAAATATCTCTGGCCAGGAAACCTGTTTGTATCAAGCACTTTGGAGCAAATTCTTTCCTTTATTAACAGCAACTGCTGAAGGAGAAAATTTAGTCTTCCTTTTGCTTCCAGATATACCTATGAAGTGTATGTCTCCTGTGGGTAGTAAATAAATATTGATTTTCTTCATAACAGAAGCACATTATTACAGTGATTAAACTGTAGACCTTTTGTTATGATATAAAAAATTGGAAATTTGTGAGCTAAAGAGGATTTACATTACAAAATTGTTTGGGATCCTGTGTTTATCAAACTGTAATTCAAGCTCTGAATGCAAGGCCTCTGTGTATATTGCCCTTTGTACACAGCAGCAACTGGCATTTCAAATAAATGCTGATATTATAATTATAAAAGCGTTATGTCTGTTAGAGTTGTTAATATTCACATTGCTTTGGTTTTTTATTCTACATTTGTCAAAATCCTGACAGCATACTCTGGAAAAATGTTAGATTCAATGTTGATATTGTTACTCAACAAGAACATTGATTATGACCTAATAGGACGTATTCAGTACATACTGCATGCAAATATCATCCTAAATGAACGCAAGCATTTATTTAGCATGAACTGAAATTATTTGAATCCTAAGAATTTTCCTTTCTGGTTATCATTATAAAAGCATGAGTAACAACCATGATATGGTTGCACACTACTGGTGTAGTATTATGCATGAGTAGTTTTATAAATGAAGATAAATGTAAATATAGAAATGTAGAGGCATTGTCGCATCGTTACAGAAAATGCTGTCCAGGAAACAGTAAAAACCCCTCTCTATTGGTAGCAAGTATGAAGATAGCCTGAAAGGATACTTAAAACCCTTACAAGAGTTTTGAACATTCTGTATGGTCTTTGCTTTGATCTTAGTAATGGAGTACTTCAGGTAAATTGGGGAATTTCTATTCCCCCCAATTCTTTTTAGATGAACCGCCAAGTGAAGGCTTGGGTGTGGTGACACTAAGTGTGCCCTTTTCTGGCCGTGCAATTCATAGTGTCTTACAATGACTGCAGAGCCCTGGATGAAGACCTAGCTGCAGGCACTTCTTGGGGGACAGCCAGCCAGCAGGCAGCGTTGAAGGGGTGGTTTTTGGAGTCCTGTTGTTTTACAGACTTCGGTGCTTATCTGCAGGTTTTAGCTGGGTGCTGATGTGAGGCGGGGACTCAGCCTGAAATCCTTCGCAGGATCCAAAAATTCACTAAAAGAGAAACTAACAGAGTTAGGTGACAGACAGATGATGTGAATAAATACAGTAGGGAAAAATGACATTTGCCAAAATGGTTCTTCCTCAACCCACCTATGTTTACATACACTGGTAGTAAGAACTGTGTTGTTGAGATCTACAAGAAAATACGCTGAACTCCTGTTTAAACATCTTTGAATTGCAGATTAAATAAAAGACTAGAGTAGCCTGAAATTCTCAACCCGGTTCATCTTCATAAGTTACAAAGAAGATTAAGCCTCGATACAAATTCTTCTTAGTTGGCTTCTGTGTTGCAAATGGATTTCCTAATACCCCACAGTGTGTCCTTCCAGAAAATATATTATCTCCTGAAAATAGCGATATTGCAAAACCAGAAAGCATTATTTTAGTAAATAGGCTTCCTCACGTACCTTGTATCTGACACATTCTGACAGTGACCAGGATTTCAATTTTCAGCCAAAATGAAGTGCTTTCCATATATATGCAATCTATATGCCAGCTTTATAGATTAGATTTAGTAATAGCTGCTTCAGGTGTCAAAAAAGGTCTTTGTTGCAAGAGTTTTCTCATGCTTTTCTTTCTTGTAAATCTGCTTTACTTATTCTGTTTTTCTTTATATTTAAATAAAAAGTCTGACTCACAAGTTAAACAAAACTAGATTTTTTTTCCTGCCTCCTCTCACAGCCAAAGGTGTGCCAGGGGCATCCTCTAGACAAACAATTTATAATTCACTGCTTGGAAATGCTTCTTTAATGCAGTGACAGGGTGTGATTTCTGTTCCTCACTTTGGTGCTACCATTTGTGATCTTTATCAAGTTGTTAAGATCTTCAACCAGCTTCAGTCCTGCACCAAGATACAGGCACTAGGGAGCACTGAGCTGCTGAGATCAGTGCAGAAAACAGAGAAATGAGTTCTCTCCTTTGGCTCTATGACAGTGATGCCTCAAGAAGTATCCACTTAATTTGAATGTCTAATGATAGATGGAAAAAAGCCACGCTTCAGTGAAAACTTAACTTCCTGAGTGACTGTGTTATGTTACAGATAATTAAACTACGGTGGTCACGCTTCTAAAGGCTTTGGCCATCCAGAGTTGGAGAGAGGGGCTTGTTTGTTGCTCTAGCAATACCAAGGCTCTGAGTCCATGTACATAACTGGAAATTCAGGACTTGGATAAGATTGAAAATACCAGTGGTCACCTAAGGGTCCTAAAGCTTTTTGTCATCATGCAAGTAGTTCCATTTGTTTCCCTCTTACATGTGAAGTCCTGCTGTACTGAGGATACTGTCAATTCCAGCTGAATTGAAATGGCGCTTGAATACCGTACGGCCTGTGAGTGAGAGCCCAGACCAAGACATGGACTGTTACTGCTGGGGGTGTGAAATACGAGCCATGGCTTGCTTCTGTCTGCAGGAAATATTAAAAGATTAAGACTCAATAGAAAGGCATCATTATCTGGTTCCATTCAGCACTACCTAGGAGTAATCACTTGGTTTGTTCTACCTGTGTGTAGCTGCACTGAACTGCGTATTCCCCTCTGTTGTGATTAGATCCTGCTGGCTTTGTCAGGAGTCTGACACCTGAAAAAAGTACCTGTCTGGCCTCTCGGTGCTTACTACTGCTGAACCAGTTCTGTCAAGGTGTCAGGGGAGGGAATTCTGATAGGAATGTTAGCGCTGGTGAGAATAGCAGTGGGTGGACCTTCAGAGAAAAACACTCGGAGCTCACCTCCTTGGCACACCAAACAATTTGCCAGTGTCACCCTGCCGTGGCTGAATGACTGGAGTGAAAATTTATGGGGAAAGGAACAGTTCTCCTGCTGTAATTCTACAAACCCTCTCCCCAGTCTTGCACTCCACAAAGTCACCATTGACAAATAATAAGCGACGCAAAGTGACATAATGTTCATTTATTAAAATAATCTATTACATTTTTTTAGCTGTAGATCCATTTTGTTGAGAATTGTTGCATATTTATATTATAGACAGATCTCCCCTCCCGTGCCCCAGGATTTACCAGTAATGTGATAAATCAGACAGATCCAAATAATTGCTACTAGAAACTGGGCGAGATGTATGAGAAATGCTAAAAAATCGTTTAAGTGCAATTGCCTAGTGTAAGGAGAGCATCTGATGGGAACATGCCTCTGCTCTTAGGTTTGGATCTGTTAGGAGTTGCTTTCTCTAACAAAGCAAATATTTGATGACAGAACTAGATGTAGAAAGTGCTGCATAGCAGGAAAGTGTGAAGTATTCATAATGATATGAAATACTACTCAAAATTCAATGTTTTTCACATTCCGTTGCGAGCTTAAACATTGGACTCCTGTCACAGAAATTTCTGCTGCAGTAGACACAATTTCTAGCTTAAATGGGCTTGCTTTCAATAGAAAATGGGACAGTTTTCAAAGGAAAAAAGGCCAATTTGTGAGTAAAAATGGGCCTCTTTCTGAGCAAAGAGGCTTATAAACATGAAGTGATAAATGGCTTTGCAAGTTTTCCATACAATAGTAACAACTTCCTAATCAAAATAATGAAAAAGTTGCATCTAGGGAAGGGGAGAGAAGCTCCATTCAGGCTTTAATACGATGAATACATTTTAGAAAATAAATATATGAAAACTGTAAATTTTGTTTGACTCTGTAATCTGAATTTGTGCTTGAGACATGTCAGTAATATTTCTTTGCGTATATTTATATGATGTTATAAATCAAAATCCTGTTCTGGGTTTGCTGCCTTCCGAGATCATTTCATGGACGAACGTTGTAAGACTTAAGGAAATACATTGCTTAGAATCCCCTGTGTGGCAGAGGCATCTGATTTTCTCATAGTCCCTATGTTTTTAGAACTAACTATATCTTCTGCCTTGATTTTACATGCAAATATATCGCCTCATAATAGCTGATCTGATGAGCAACTGATATGGTTACTTCTCTCATGGCTTGAAAGTGCTTCAAGATTGAAGTAGTAAGGAATTGGAGTCTCCTTCTTGCACAGGCTCCAAGAAAGGTGCTGTGATGTAGCCAGAAAAATGCATAATGCAAAATGCACTATTTATTAAATGCTTTCAAATACAAAAGAAGATTGTGTGACCCAAGAGGTTGCTTTGCTAAGCTAGAAATGAGAAATAAGTCTTTTAAAATTCTAAATCGTGAGATATGGGCTTGAAGGATAAATGGATTGGGAGCAGCCCTGTGGAGAGGACTTGGTGGTACTGGTGGGTGAAAAACTGGGCGTGAGCCAGCAACCCAGAAAGACAACTGTATCCTGGGCTGTCCCAAAAGAAGCATGGCCAGCAAGTCAAGGGAGGTGATTCTGCTGCTCTGCTCTGGTGAGACTTCACCTGCAGTGCTGGGTCTAGCTCTGGGGACCCCAGTACACAAAAGACATGGACCTGTTAGAACAGGTCCAGAGAAGGCCACAAAAGTGATCAGAGGGCTGGAACCCCTCTGCTGTGAGGACGGGTTGAGAGATTTGGGCTTGTTCAGCCTAGAGAAGAGAAGGCTCCAGGGAGACCTCATTGCTGCCTTTCAGTACTTAGAGAGGGCTTAAGATGGAGAAGGACTTTTTTTCAGAGCATGTTGCGATAAGGCAAACAGTGATGGTTTTAAACTAAAAGAGGAGAGACTCATACTAGATATAAGGAAAGCATCTTCTATGATGAAGGTGTTGAAACACTGGCCCAGGTTGCCTGGAGAGGTGGTCAGTGCCCCATCCCTGGAAATATTCCAGGTCAGGTTGGATGGGTCTCTGAGCAACCTGCTCTAGTAGGGGATGTCCCTGCTCACTG
>JAVSBS010019898.1:25596-43896 GCA_033124195.1 Coracias cyanogaster
GCAGAGGGGTTGCATTAGATGACCTGTAAAGGTCCCTTCCAACCCAAACCTTTCCATGATTCTATGTTCTCTGCTATGGGATAAACCCTACTTCGACTTTCTCGATTCTGCTATATAAGGCAGCATATTTGGTAGTAGGCAGAGATCACTGCGTTGCTGTATGTTGCTCTCCCAGTTGTTTCTTTGCATGTTAGTTCTCGGGGATAGCATTAAAGGACATAGGATGAGTGACGTCACAGCTGTGTAGCCTTGGTTCCTGTAAACACAGTTGGCTGATAAAGCTGGTCTGAGGTTAAAAAGCTCTCCAGCAGTGCTGCCCTAGCCAACCTTTCAGGCATCTTTACGTCACTTTACCCCTGAGATCCAGATTTATTTTTCAAGGAAGGTTTGAAAAAACCTTCCTAAGCACATGTGATATGCTTACCATGTAGTTGTAAAGGTGACTGCGGCACTTTCCCAGCTGTGTTCTCCAGTGATGAGGTGGCACATATGGTCTTTGGGCAGATGGTTCCATAAAAGGCAGCCATACAAAAGGGTAAAACACTCATTTTAATTAGGTGCCCAGTCTTGTGTCCAGTAAAATCCATGTCAAAATTCTCTACGAGCTCCACGGGAGCAGGTTCTGATGCTGATAACAGCTCCCTTTGATGGGATATACTATTACCCCATTGTCCAGCTTGCAAACAGATGTGCTTTCACGCCTGACATGAGAGCTGAATTAGAACTGCTGCCACATTCCCATGGCAGAACAGTGGCCACAAATTCTTCTTCCGAGTTACGGTTGTCTTTTCAAGGGAGGGAAATTAAGGTGTTTTTTGCTCTGGACCTGTGCTGTCTGGTTCTACAGTAGGCAGTCAGATTAGTAACCTTGACATAGGAGTTGAATATTATAGATATAAATTGTTAATGTTACTGTACACATTTGCTTTGTGCAATAACTGGCAGTTGTTGCCCATTTTAGAAACTGTTTTCTTGTTTCTTACAGTGCAGCAAACTTAGATTACCATTCTAAATGCTAATACACAGAGTGAATGTTGTCTAATAAAATAAAGTGAATTTATATGTAGATTGTGACATTAGTATTTAATTATGTACCCATCATAACACTGATGAAGCAAGCTGCTAAATATTGGTGCACTGAAGTGAAAGCTTACTTTTAAAGAGCAGGTATATTTTAATTTCTTTCCTCTCTCCTAATCTCCTTAAATAACAGGATAGCTTATGTACTGCTTACCAATATTGACCTCTGTTCTTCACACTGTGTTCCAAGGGATGGTTCCTTTGTAGCAGCTGAAGCTCCTAGAAAGCTGTTCTGGTAAAACCCTGCGATAACAGATCTGTTTCCATGCTGTGTTTTGTCAGGCCAAATTATGGTTTAGATTTTTTTTGTTATTATTTTAATGTGAATTAAAACCAGTACGTACTCTGTTGTAGGTTTTTTTAACCTTTTTTTTTCTGTTATTTTTTCAGACTATGGAAACTCCAAAATACGAGCTAGTTATAGAAGCTAAGGACATGGGCGGTCTTGATGTGGGACTAACTGGGACAGCAACTGCCACTATTCTTATTGATGACAAAAATGACCATCCACCAGAATTTACCAAGAAGGAGGTAAGATTTTGTCATCAGTATTCTACAAAATAGTGCATGTAAGTGTAATTAGGTTGTTTCTATAAAAATGTTCCTTAATGGAAGAAAATAGCTAAGGACATCATTTTAGCTCAGTGCAACAGACTTTCCTGGAGCTGCTTTTTTTCTTCTTTTACGTTAACGAGCCTGTATGCATCATTTCCAGAACAAAGTGGAAGCACAAGTTAAAAATTTCTATCGATATCATTCAGAGGTTGGCTGGGAGGGTAAAAACCTCTAAAATAAGTTTGCTCCTATGGAGACAACAGAGAGTTTCCTCTTGCCTACATTGTAGCTTAGGGCTTTTGATGGTCAGGAGCATGGATGAAAGCAACATGTGTTGTCCTGGCTTCAGTTCTTCACCTGTGAGCCAGCTAGTGTTGAGAGCTCTGTAATGAAAGCTCTAGCCCTCAAAGCTGTAAATTTAACCTACAGGTCAAATTTGCAAGGAAAGGTTTTTTCCCTGCAAGTTGAATTCCACTGAAGAATGCTGAAAAGTCTGAAGAAACCCCAAAACAAAACAAAAGCTATTCACTGCCTGCAGGAGAGTGTAATAGTGCTACAGAAAGTTTCTGTCTCCAGGCAAAGCTTTTACCAAATATCTTGCCCTTCTCACACTGCTTCCTTCGCTCCCTTACATTTATTATTAGTCTGATACTTTTTTTATTATTATTATTATTTGCCTTTGGTGTCCGGAGAGAATCAGTGTGTGTCAAAAGTTGTACCTAAAAACAGCTGGTTTGGATTTTGCTGTAAAAGTTTCCCGAGGCTCTGCAGATTTTAAGGAATATTCCCAAAAGATGTGAAGTAAGCATGAGGGATGCTGATTTTAAGGTGATTTTAGAAGAAGAAAAGAAAAGCCTATTGCTACCGAAGTCTAGTTTTTTTACTTAAAGTATATTTTTACTTAAAGGATATTTTTACCTTTTCTTAATTTTTTTTTTTCAGGCCTGATTTTAGTGATTTGACAACAGATTATTTTGAAACAAATTACTGCAATTTTACTTGAATAATTATTTCTTTTATAAATGCAAACTGGATAAGCAGACTAAAAAAGGATGGGGAAGGTTTTTAAAAAGAGAAGGAAAAATAATGATAATTTTGCCAACAGAAATAGATTTTTTTATATATATGTATTTTTAATCGATGGCAATAGCTATAATAACTAAAGTAAATTATTTGGCAAGAGCATTTCAGTACTGTGAAGAGCTTGGTTCAAACCTTCCAAGTACATAGGTGATAACCAAGTGGCTTTGATAAAACTATAAATTCCCTTAGAATTATCCTTTTGGTCAGGCTTTTAATGCTCTGAAAGCTGTTTCCTGACAATCAATAGTTAAAATATATTTAAAACATTGTATTTTTTTAGTCCTCTGGAATGTAACAATGTAAAATGACAGCTCAGTGTAGTTAGAAATAGGAGGTAAATGTATAAATATTGATAGGAATTCATGCTGTTCGGAGTCCTACCTACTTGAAGTTCCAAACTTTGGGGTTTCTTCTTTGGAAGAAACCTTTCTATAATTACATATCCTGTTTGACTTAATAGTTGGGTCATTTGGGCAAGGATGTTAAAAAAAAACTTGGGTGCCTACTTAGCCCTAAATGTACAATTAGTGTTTATTTCTGTAGGGATTCTGAAATGTTTATGAATCCAGTTCAGTCAGTGATAGTAAAGGTGCTCTGTACCCTCAAAAGTCTGCTGGTTTCAGTATAGAAATAAAATAGCAGCTGTGAAGGGACAGCTTTATGTAGCTTTCTCTGAAAAGCCCAGTCTTCCATATTTTTCTTGCACTTCATATGGCATACAAATTTTCCTATAGAGATATCTCTCCTTTTTTTAATATATTGTGACATGGTTTTGAACCTTTCACTATTTGAAGAAGTTAATGACCTCAGAAATCTTCCCTCTGCCGTGCTAAATGATTTTCTTATTCCTTGAATAAGTCAGTCTGTAGATGTATGGTGTCAGGCCCCTTTAGAAACATATGATCTATTTAAAGTAAGTAGTGTAAGAGGAGGGAGAGTGCCTATTAATAGAGCTAACACCACTTGCCCTGGCTTACTGCTTCAGGTACTGTGTTATTGTATTTAAATACCACTCCATATCACATGCTGCAGTACTATCAATTTGAAGAAGACTTGAAAGAAAAAAGACATATTCTACAAGATAACTTTTAATGTAGAAAGCTCAAATTCAGTAAATCTGAAGGTTTAATTTCAGAGTGCATATTCTGTTATTTATTTTGAGGTGGGCTGATTTAGGATTGGGTTCTTATGGTATTGACATGTTTTCCCAGCTATCTTCCCTGTCTTTAAAGATACTTTTTCCTGATGCATTTTCCTCTCTTATAAAACAAATACTTATTTACTGCTGACAGTATAATTTCTATCTAAAATAACGCTGCCTTATTTGTCATATGCTGTTGATATCGCTCAATGAAGCCAAGTTTTCGACATGTTCTTTTCATCCGTAAGCGCAGGGACCAAATTAATTCCTGGTCTGACACAGTGAAAGCCAGTGCATTTATGGGAGCTGGATTTGTTCCAAAGTCTGGACACTAAGTACAACAGTGGGAACCCCAAATTGTGCACTAAATGGTGTTTTGTAGAATGTATTGTTATAGACATATCTTTAAAAATATATATATATGAGTTCAGTATTATTAATGCCAAGACAAAAGTTTGATGATTTTTTCATAGCTTTCTTCAAAGCTGAAGATTTTTATATTTCTATTTCCAAGAATTCTTGTATGTGTTAAGATATTTCTTTGATTCCTCAGTGCAAGGCAGTCTCAGCCATGTGTGAGCATGTCTCTATCCATTGAAGATGAGTTTTATCTTTTTACACTTGACCAATCTCTTCCTTTCTTTTCTCCAGAAGCAAACTTAGGGATCTACTCCTATGCAATGATACGCTTCTGTGTTGTCCTACTTACTATATTTATTATTCAAAATTTTCATTAACAGGCTTTATTTGATGTTTTCAGAAAGGTCTAAATGCTCCTTTGTTGCTGTACACAAAGTTTTGTACACATGCTTTTGCAGTAGCCTCTCCTGGGTTTATGTAGATCTCGCTGGAAGAGGGGGTACTTCTCTAGTAAATCCGTTCTTCCCTCTGCTCTTTTTCCGCCTTGCATACCACACCCCTGCCATTCTGATGCCGTTGTGGCCTTCACATTTAGGGAAAAATTCATTGATGGTGTGTCAGGGCATAATCACAGAAGCAGCTGAGCAACCTGGCTGTGATCCAGCCCAGCACTTCCATTAGCTTCAGAGGAACAGCTTATGCCCTTGAGGTTTTAAGTGTGTGTCAAGTACTTTGATGGGTTAATGTATGAGACGCTCCTTTGTGGAATTCAGCCCAGTTAATTATTTCGTTACTGCCCCATCACTCTACACACTTCTAAAATATCTGCCTTCGTCTATTTCACATATATATTTACCCTTATTGTTCATAATAGGCTCTGAGCAGCGCAAAAATCCATTCAAACGTGCAAACAGTACCCTGTTCCCTCCAGGCACTTAAATAATTTCGTCTTTGATGCCTAGAAGACCAATGTTTTAAGAGCTACTCTGAAAATCCCAGGTGAGATAACAAGGTCTACCTTTTAAAAGGTCACAATGGCTGGGATATTGTGCCAGATTTAAATTACAGAGAGTGAAAATAAAGATATTTATAAAGTTAGTAACCTGTTTTTCAGGAAGTTTTTTAAATTTACAACCCTATTTCTAAGATATGAAAAAGCTTTTAAATGAATTTTGTGAATTATTACTGAATACAGCATGTATTTTGTATCACAAAGAGCAATTTGGCATTTCCTTTCCAGGAAGTTAAAGCCTTAGGCTCAACTTTTGTGCAGCAGCAAGAGATTATTTACGTGGAAGTAACAAATGAAGTAGAGCCAGGAACTGATCATTCTGGAAAATGTGATACCTGGTTTGTGTACTGCGGGATATTCAAACTGTGTGGGAATGAGTTACACTGAGGGAACAGTAATGATGCTGAGTATTGTTTTTATACCTAGCACGTTTGGAAAAATGAGATAGTTTTTTCTTGTGTCATTTTAACAATTGGTGACAGACCACTGCAGTGTTGTATGCCTGCAAAACAATGATTTTAGTCTATAGTTCATTGTTATATGCCTGCAAAACAGTGATTTTAGTCTATAGTCAATGTCACTGTGGTTTGAAGTGTGATGAAATTTAGCAGTGTCGCATCTGCTGGAAGCCACAAACTGGCAAATACTTCTCTTGTATCTGTTCCTGTAGGCATGGTTCTGCCCAGGACTTCCCTAAGACCCAATGGAGGAAAAAAACCATTGTATCAACAGGACAACGATACAGATTTGATTCCTTCCTGTCTAATCTTCTCCAAAAAAAAAAAAAAAAATTCCAACAAACCCTACTTCTGGTCTTACACCATTCCTGCATGCAGAGTATGTGCTCAAAAATGGGATTCCACTGAGTATGTTTGTCTCCCTCTTCCAGTTTCTGTCCTGTTTTTCTGAAGTATCTATTCCCAAGGAAGAAGTTTCCATTGCTACTCTTTAGTACATGATTTTTCCTTAATATTGGATATGTTATCTTTCCTTAGTAAATGGTATCAGGCACTTGAGAGAAGAATGCAGTGATTTGGCTTAAGGGGATCATTTTTCTACAGTCCCCCCACTTCTCATACCTGTCCTTCACCACAGGTTTGGGGCATCCCCAGCCATACATGGAAAAGTAGTGGGACTTGTCAGAGTGCTCTCACTTGCACACCAGAAACAGAGACTTCATTTGGCCATGAAGTCTTCATTTGTCCCATTCTTGAGGCAGTTCCTCATTCTGCCACTTCTATCCTCACCTTGAATTTCATCCATTTCTGGGGCAAAGCAATGTAAAATAGAAGAAATTCTGTCACATCACAGAGAGTAAGATTTCAGAAAATACTTTTTCCTAGTTTAGATTTTTTGAATATATGTTCTTAGAAGTGAATTTTCCAGTCAAGAGGCTTGCCTTCTGTGAACAGAATAAAATTGTGTAATTTGACAAAACATCACCACAGTGAAATTTGAGATGTACCAGTGCTGTGAGCCTTAAATGAAAAATAGAAATGGCTCACATTCTGAATACCTACTGATAAATGGTTTATAATAGAGTAATAAATGACTAATGTGTGCTTTAATAAATGATTCATCAATTTCTACAGAGACCTGTAAGTGAATAGGTTGCTTGTCACCATGATTTATGATGACTTCCAGCACTGTCTCCTGATTCAGTTGTGCTACCCCCTGGGGTAAAACAGCCCCTGGAGTACAGTATGTATTTCCGTCTGCTCACGGTTCAAAGAGGATGTGAGACTTTCAGAGCACCATCTGGAGAGAGGTATTTTTCAGCTTGGGCTGTTGAAAAACATGCTTGTAGCTTTGAGAGTCCCTGTCTTGGTTCTTGGTGTTGGCTAAATCATATTGAGGACCAAATACTGAGCTAAAAGTACTCCTGGCTCTCTTTTCTATACTTCTTTTACAAAAATTTCTCTCTTAGACGTGATATTGTTCTTTTCCATGCTAGACATACCTTACTGGCACAGACGAGATCTGTCCATTCCATTTGCACATTTAAAAACAATAAATCTTGCCGGATGACATGAGCTGGGCTACTTGAGCAGCGATAAGCAGATCTGAACAGATAAAAGGAAGAAGCTATTGCCAGGTTAATAGTTAAGAAGTAGGCTGTACTGTAGCCTAAATGTTGTGGGAACCAGTCTTGAATTCCAGCAGCCTGTTCACGCTGGGGCAAACTGTCTCCAGTACTGCTATGTTGTGAGAAATAGTTTTGTGGAATGTATAAAACCATTTTAGCAAAATCACATGGACAAAATGCATATTGGAATTTCCATTTGGCTCCCATTTTTGGACTGTGAGACAATTTACAGGCAGAGAAAGCAGAAACTCAACAGAGCAGGACAAAGCCTGTACAGATGTTAGTAAATGTTGACATAAAGACCAGCTTCATGATGGTTAGGAATCATCAGAGATGAGCTCTTTGGCCATCCTTGTTTTCTCTAGAGCTGTAAATACAGCTAGCAAGGCATATCTTACCCTTCAGAAACTTCCTAAACCACGTAAATACTTGCACTGACCTTTTCACTCAGCTTTACTTCCACTTCTTACTCTTGTAGCAGTTTATTAACGCATTTGACATACCTGAAGCTCCAGTTGCCCAAAAGGCTCCTTGAAAATAAATGAAAGACATAACCTGGTATATTTTTCGCGTGTGAAAGGTAGAGTTCAAAGATAATTTCTCTGGTCATGGAAAATAGAGGAAATGGGATCAAGGCAGGATTGCTACTCCTATGTCATCCTTGTAAGATATCTGTCTCACCTGTTCTTAACACATCCAGAGATTGAAAATCAAAAGTCTTATCGGTCTGTTCCTGCACGGATCTTACCAATGAAAATCTGTGTATAGCCTGATCCAAATATCCTTTGCTAGAACTTAAAATTGTTACATCTTCTATTATCTTCATAGATAGGGAGGGCAGATTATGCCCTTAACATCTTTTTTATTCTTGTATAACCAAGACCACACATGAAGATGAAAATTTTGCAACTCAGGATATTTCCTATTCTTAAAATAAATCAGTATTTCCTATTTCTTAAAATAAATCAGTAACTCTTGTGTTAAGCCTGTGATACTCATGGTTTTTTCCCTACCATAGTAACCTAGAAGTTTTGGTGAAAACAGAAAAAATCAAGTTGTCCCTTAACTGACTCATATTCTTTCATATTTAAGCTGAGGCAAACATGTAGACCTCTACTAGAGTCTATTTGTAAAGTATGTTTTAATTTTGTTCAGAGAGTATTAATCAAATGAGAAGTTACTTATTAAGTCCATGTGAAAGGAAACAAGTATCTAAATAGTGATAAATATTTTATTTTTTGAATGAAGACTGTGAGTGCTCTGTTCTCACTGCAAAAATAACACAAAGTTTGGAATTTTTAGTAAAGTTTTATTAACTGTACCATTTCTTCATGGTTAATAATTGGTCGCTACTCTCAGTGGTATTCGAGTCCAAGGGATTCAGAGTTTTCATAGTTGTCATGAGCTGCAGAATGGATTTTCAAATTGACATAAGCAGTTTAGTAATCTATCTAAATAACAAGCGTTTAGACCTCTATTATTTTTTTTACATAATTTTAGATGTCAAAGATAAAAAAGAAGAGCTTATTACACTTAAAAAATAGGTGTAAAGAAGTCTAATTGCCTCTGAAGTTTAAAAAGCTGATTTGGGGAGCACAGGCTGCTTGGACTCTCAGTACAATTAGGTTCCCAAATGTCCGTCTATCTTCTAAACCTAACCATTTTCAAATAATTTGGAAAAATGCCTGTGATCAAGACGAATGTTAATATTTCTGAGTTGTGTTGTGGTGCTACCAAACTAAGGACATCTGGAAGACTTACTCAAACAATCTGGGTATCTGAATAATGAAATTACCTTTTTGGTTGGTTTTTTTTTCCTCCTTCTTCAATATTGTGTGTCAGTTCTTGTCAGAATTAGCTGGTTTGAGGTGATGAGAAATGCTCAGCACCACTCAGAATACTCTGCTGTAGCATTGGAAGTAAGGGTAGAATAATTTTAGAGTGAGAAGAACAAATAAGCTTATTCTGTGCATCGACTGAAGGACTGTTAGCAAAAATCAGGGTTTGGAAGACTGGTGTTTCCTGCGCTCATACAGATTCATACTGTGTGCATAATAATTTGTATTCATGTGGCTTTCAGTAAGCTATCTGCATAACCAGTGTAAGCACTTTGTTCAAGAACTTCTGCAAAATATGTTTAACACCGAGTCCATCCACTTATCACGTAATTAGAGCTGGATACACTGCATAGCAGTAGGCAGCAGACTTCTACATTTATCTTTGCTTGTGAGGGGTGAGTTCATTGCTTTGTTTCTCTCCACCAAGGTCATGAAATACATGAAGTTGTCTATTTAATCTCCAGATAAACACATTTCAGTGGTACATAAAACAACAGAGTGCCTGCTTTATAATCTGAAAGCAGCTGAGAAACACTTGTACAAGTACAGGAAAGGTTCTGTGAATAGAAATGATCATTCAAACGGTGTGAAACTGGGGAGGAACACAAAGGCACTGCATTACTTCTCCAGATCTGATTTTTTCACAGCAATCTTACTCTCCAAGACAGCTCACAGTGTATTTTTGCCAGCCCTTTTCTCTTTTCTCATTTTGTGTTCCTTGCCTGCCCTTTATTTAGTTTCCTTGATTTGTTATGATCAGGTGATCTGAGCCATCCTGATGCAAACTTCTGTGTGAGTCCTTGCCTTCTGTAACCCTTTGGTTATGCTTGGAAGGTCAACAGCAACGCAGTGGTAATAACAGCAATTCTCACTGCAGCTGGTAAATTCTCACCACAAAACCGTTCCAATGCTGACTATCCTCTGAAGACCTCTTCCATCTGCTTCTGCTAACAGCAAATATCCAAACACTGCAAGCAACAAAAAAGCCATAAACCCACAATTTATTGCTCTCTTCTACAAGAAGTGAAGGTTAATATGCTTCCTCAATGTGGTCTATGAAGTGTGAACTCTACCATAGATATTAAGTTCTGAATTGCAAAGCAAACAGTAGCAGTAAGAGTTTTGACTACATCTAGCACAAATACATTTGGGTAAGTAGCCAGATAGTAGGAATTAAAGAGGAAGGAAGGCTCAGACAGGGGCCCTTGAGGGAAGCACAAGCTAAGCAGAGATAATGTAATGTCTCCAGACCTAGTCTTGGGCCACTTATTCAGGGAAGCTGTATAAACACAATTACCAGCAGTCATTGCTGGGAATGACTGTGATTTTCCAATTAAACTTTTTCTCTCCAGCTGGAATTTTGCAGTTGCCTTCAAATCAAATTAGGACTGCTTTCTAGAGATTTCAATTTTAATGTAAAATTTAAAACTGGAGTCTTTTGCCTGAGAAAGTAATTTTTTTTTTTCCTCTGAATGTGCTGCAGGAGGACGCCATGGAAATTTTCTTTAATTTCACTCTTCTCCAAGAATGGTTTATGCCATGTTGTACCTTATTAACTGTCCAGGGAGTTCCACTTTCAACATCGACTGCAAGCAGGTGACACTCAGACTTCAAAGAAACTTCACACAATTATTTTCAGATCAAGATACGAAAGACGGCATCAGACTCTTTTCTCAAATTAACTTTTGGGTCCTATATTTGGGAGACCTCATTTGACTACGTAACATCCACTTGTCTGAAACCCAAAGTTCTGTGTGGAAATGCTGTGGTTTCCATACATGGTATTCATTGCAGACTGGCTCCTAAATCATCATCATCATTCAGCCTAGACAGTATGTAAATTGGTGAGCGGGTAGTGGGGAAGAGATGACCAGGTATCACCTTTGTGGTACAGCCAGCAAAAATTTTCTGTGGCTTGAAGTGACTTATTTTATGTACATAAAAGGGTTACGCTTCCTCACATGTTGAATTTGAGATCTTAACAGAAATACCAAGAGCTCTCAATCTCCTTGTCTGACACAGCACAGCTGATTTGAGGAGTCATAAATAGAGGAACTGTTAGATGTGTAGCAAAATATCACTCTAATCCCATGAGTTAAGAAACCCACGCTGTTAATATGCCTCTAGCATCTGTAGGAGTTCTATTTTAAAAGTGGGATTAAACAAGATAACACACTATAGATCTTAACATATTCAATTTGCACCAGACAAAACCCTGTTTAATAGCAATTACACAATATGTGTGAGCCGGTATCGTAGTTGCAGTTTATATGAACAGAAGGGATTTATAAAGCTGAAGCATATTCACACAAAAATAATAGTTATATGACTGCTTAGGTCATTCCACTAGAGTGGAATGAGTTTTGTGATCAGTTTATCAATTTCTTCACTGACAAATGAGATTTTAAGATTTTTGTCAGCAACACTAAAACTGATTTGGCTACTACAAAATTTGCTAACCATCTGTGCATACGAATCAAAATGTCAGGATTATTTAGACAATATTTTTTTTCCTTCTGCTCTGAAACATTAAAATAGTGAACCGATAAAAATCAACATGCTAAAAGGAGCTGTACATTTATTCAAGTAAAATTGTTAGTAAGTGCCTATGAAAAAGACTCATTTGGAAAGCAATAAAATTCTATAGGGCTGATCGTATCTTGAACTCACTGGAATGAAAACAGTGTTGATACATTTAAGGAAAAAACAGATTAGGGGATTCATACAGACCTCTTTGCAGTTATAGTCGCTGTTGAGGAGAATGGTTCAGGAGTGTAATTTATTCATATCCTTGTACTTTCTACTTTGGCTTATTTCCAGGACTTGTTTGCCTTAGAGTCCCAGATGCTTATTTGCTTAAGGGTAGCCCTTTCTCTAGCCGGCTGTCTAACAGTCACTTAATATTTATTTGTTTTTACAAATGTTTTCCCTTGTGTTCCCAGTCCATATGTCACAAGAAAAAGTACAATCCCAACACTACACAAGTATTGATGTTATCCTCACTTTCCCATTCTAGACTTTGACTCCATTATGAAAAATTGCAAATCCCAGTTGGTTACCTGACTTAAAGTTTCCCTCCAACTCTATTGCTCTATGGTCAGTCCTTTTGAGTTTGTGTCCTAACTCCTGTTTTCCTCCTCCATTGACTTGGTGCAGCTTTTGTAAAGATGTTTTTGTTCACTTCTCTGCTTATTGAGGAAGATTTCTTCCAGCTACTTACTTGTCTAGCCTTGATATTTAATTTACCCAGTGCTGAAATTTATTGTCGTCTTTCATCATCCTTCAAAATCCTGTCTGCCTGCTTCATCATTCTCTTCTTTAAAACCAAAATAAACCTCCCCAAACCAACCAACCAAACAGAATACTCTTGTCTTTGGGGTTTCTCTCATTCAGGCTTAGTATTTAGTCAGCAGCCTGTAAGGGGCTTCTCTGAATTTTAAAAATAAACTTTAAATTTTCCTTCCTTTCCCAACTCCATGAGTCTGTCATTTGACTCTTGGAACCAGAGCATCTAGAATCCCGTAAGTGCCTCTCTCCTCCTCCTTCCAGTTCCTGCTTCAGATCTACCAAGACTAATTGCAGTGATGTATCTATTGACTCCTTTTTGCTGAGCATGATGTCCCCTTTCTTTCTGCTATTTTTATCGCTTTCCTCGCTCTCCTGGAAAACTCTTCTTCTAGCGTATCATAAACAGCTACGCTTCTGACCTTTTTCATCTCATGATCCTCTTTTGTGTTGCCATGATTTCTCTCGTCGTTATTTCTTGAAGATCTTCCTTTTTCCATTCCTTGATATTGTCCCCCCGAGAACTCTCCTTCATCCCCTCACTGCCTGCTTCCCTTGGGAGACACCTTTCTCTTTTCATGACTTAAACTGTTTGCTTATGACTTGCAAAAGTCCATGTACAGTCTTTGCCTGCCTTCTGTAAATCGAGTACCATCACTGTCTGCTTCCACACATCAGCTCATTTTTTTCTTTTATGCTTTATTTCCTCCTCCTCTGCTCATTTGTTTTGACTGCCTTCAGTCACTGAGGCCGGCGGTGCCCATACGTTATGTAGGACTGTCAGATGTTCTTAGATCAACCGTTTTTCTTCATTTAGAAGACTGATGGTAAGGAGAGTGCTGCTGTCCTCAACAAGTTTAAAGGGTTGAAAGTAATCTTTTAGTTCAAAAAAAGTTTGAAAAATATAAGGAGTTATGTGAGAAACTTTCAAAAGATACATAAGAAAAATCATCCTGCTAACTAAGCTTAAATCTAAACCAACAGTTGTCTTTTTCTGAAATAATATCAAGGAAAAAGATTTATCTATAGCATTGATATTCTTAGCTGCCTGTATCCAAGCTATGGCTCCCATCCAAACAGAGTGCTCCATGGAGATATGAATACAGGATTAGACTATAATGTAAATCTGGATTTATACATATGCATATCTATAGATGTAGATACACAGGCCCACAGATGTTTGCCTACCTAAACTGAGGACCAGATGTTTTATTGTCCAAAAAACTGCATTTTCTAATGTGGATTAAAACAAAAATGAAATTTGGGTTGGTTTTACTTGTCTACTCAAAAAAACCCGAACTAGCGTTTGAAAAGAGAGAACACTAGACTTGATTAATTGATTCAGCGTTGAACTAGCTAAGAAAAAAGTGCATGTATGTTTGAAGACAAATGAAGGGCATGCTTTCTAAGTTAGCAGCTCTGACCTTTTCAAGTTTTCCATCTTAAATAATAATTGAAGCCATGAGTAAATAAATTCAACTTTGCCTGCAGATGTTGAACTCTTTAATGTCCTTTTACTCTAACATAGCCACTGACTGATATTAATAGCAGAAACAGTTTTATCATACCCCATGCTGGGGCTGACTGGCAGTCTCTAGGAACGGTTTTCTTTCCTCCAGCCATATGATTAAAATGGAGTTGCAATCAATAAATCTGTATGGTTTCTGTCAATGGTAAGTGGTCGCCTAGGGGTCTTGTGTGTCCCAGAGGTATTTCTTTTCTTCAGTTCTTCTGTATTCACAAGAGAACCAAATTACAATAAGCCTTGTTTACCTAGACTGCCCGCTGAGATTGTTTTTGGACTGCCTGCTGGAACTGGAGTGAGCAGTAGAGAGCACGAGAACACGCTCACATGCTGGTGGATACAGATATAGATGTTAGCAGTAAGGTACCTCTTTAAGCAATGTTGGGTTCCAGCATAGCCTCTGTGAAGTCATCGCTTTAGGAAGATTAAATGTTTAAGCAGGAGCTCTTGACTTATTTGGCGTGTTAGTTGGAAGCAGTGTGGGATTACCAAAAGAGGTCTCAGATTCTGACATCTGATTTCAGCTGAACACGGCTTTTCAAGGATGTTAGAGTTGCCTGTTTTCCTCTTTCTTGTATGAGGATTATCTCAGTCGATCAGTGAGGCAATATGTGAGCAACTAATCAGTTTTAGATTCCTTTAGTAGTGATTGCTTTAATGCAATCGATTAAAAGGGAATTTTAATGATCTTACTAATTGTGCTTTTAAAGGAAACACACCACCTATTACTCAACTCTTAATTTATTATTTCCCGTGGTGTTCAGTTTGGAAAATCAAAACATAAGCTTTTAAGATGTGTCATCCCTTGCAGACTCACTTGTTTATTTCGTAAATTTGTATGTCATTTTCCTAAATAATGGTAAAAGGGAAACAATTGTATTCAGCTCATAACTTTTTCAGTTTCTCATCTTTGTGTTATGGGAGATGCCAAAGAAAGGTAATATTCCTGCCTGAATCGGCAGAATATAGTCCATGTTTCCATGCATATGTACAGCCAAGAAAAGCCTCTGGATTGTTTCTTTAAAAGACTGCTTTAAAAGGGAAGCACTAGACTGTAGCTGCCTATAAATGCAAACACTTAAGTACTAGTCAGCAGAAATAAATGCATTCACCTACATGTTGCACATCTGAATTATTTATTCAGAAATAATAAGCATGGTTTGTCAACACTTACACAGAGGATTATCTGTGTTACATAGTAAACCTGTTGTAATGTCTTTCCTGGATTTATTTGTAAGTGTTCAGGAAGCACCTTATTCACTTTTAAATGCCTAGAGTCCAGACTATAGGTTGAAGCTCACTTATTCCACAAATTTATTTTTCTTAAATTTGTAAAGTATGGGCAGCATTACAAATGTTAATGCTACTATTATAGGATCATAATTTAAAAATACCAGTGTTCTCAAAGGACTCCAGCAGTGTGTCATTTTCCTGCTTTATTAAAATGAATGAACAGATGTACAATTTATTTCTGCTGAACTATCATCTAAATTCATAAGCTATTTCTCATGTGTCTGAAATCCGTGTTGGTTTCCCATTTTCTTTGCCTTAGAAAAAAAAAAAATTACACTCTCACATTTATCACTCTGGGGATATAAACGAGAAGTATACTCTCCACTTCATTCAATTTAGAGTAATATCCTCAATACAATTTAAATCCCATCTTTTCAAGGCTATTCAGCAAAACCTAGGCACTGGAACACCCAGGATCCGATTGGAAAACTCCCTTGCCATCTATGCAGAAGATTGGCAGGTGGGCTCTGAGAACACTCTCTGTTCTCTCCAACAGAATGAGGTGGCACACAGCTGCATTTAATCTTTTTGGTTGGCATTTACGATGCTGGTGGTAGCCATGCAATTTCTTAGCAACAAGTTGGGAAAAAAACATTGAAGGGACAAATAATGACTGGTAGGTGGGAGAGGTGAGAAGGTTGGGTGTAACTGTGGTGAAATTTGCAGCTAAGGAGCACATGTCAGCTGGCCCCAACCACTCATGAAGATGTGTTTTATTTCTCTTGTGGCAGCCTAGAAGCATGGCAGGTGCTCCCTGGAAGTGATAAAGAAACAAGACAATGCAGAGATTAGATGGAATAAAATCACGGCAGTCTAGAAGTGCATGAAGCAGACATGTTGCCATGGAAAAAAATGAGTATCAAAATCCCAGGCAGTGTGTGCTCAGCCTATCGCCATTCTTATTTGTTGGCAAGGTTTGCAGGCAATGTAGGGGTGGTATTTTGCACTAATTCCATGTGAGGAACGAGAGGACAGTATGCCTGAGGGTTTCTGGCAATATTTATTCTATAAACCCTATTTCTAAGGGTTTATATTGTAATCAAGCCATAAAAATTTTTGATGATTTGAAGTTGACAACAGAATTCCACAGGCTTAGATCGTGGGGTTTTAGTGTTTTTTTTTTTCTCTGATAAAAATCACTTTGGCAAAGAGAGTGGTGGAACAGAATGTGAATCAATCTGCTTTCTTCATTTCATAGCTGCTCTGGAATTTAAATGCAGGCCTTTAAATACCTCTTTGCCAGACAATTCAGGAAAATGATGAAGTAATGGTTGAGATTTGTTAAAAAGCATGATTTTCTTCAGAAACCTCCTCTGCAGTGACAGGAGCTGTTTGTCCCTGTGGGACTTCTAGGAAAGAGCTGTTAATTCACTAGTAAGAATGAAGGAGTTGTAACTCGAGCAGGTTTTTTCTTATAGTGGCCACATTGCAGATAATCTCAAAACAATTAAATCTGGGTATCTAGTTCTGCTATTCTGATCCCTTTTAATCCTTCCCCAAGGTGAGATTGTAATTATTTTCCTCTCCCCTTTCCTTATGTTTTGTTGCCAAAGGAGGATATGACCAGCTAGGAAAGCAAATGCCAGAGGCATAATTTTCGTCTTCTTTCTGCAGTAGGGAGGGCAAATGTGGTTTTTCAGTTACACCCTGTACCTCTAGCTGTGAGCACCAAATCCAGCATAATGAAAAGCCTTGTTTGAGGGGGAGTTTGAGACTGGAATCTCAGTTAGGGAACTCCTTCCTATCATTTGGTTTTGGGCACAGGAAATTTTTTTTTTTTTTTGCAATCCAGTGAGCTTCATGGTAGGTAGTGAGCACCGTGGACCTTAAAAATGTCAGAAAACCATGCAAAAATGTTTAGTTCCCCTTTCTGTTCTGTATAGATTCCTGGATTTGCGTTTATCATGAAATCCGCGGGGAAGGGTCCTTAAGATATCCTCAAGTTCCTCCCTCCTATTTATATAGTATCCAATATTTGCTTATTTTTCCTTCAAAAGCTTTGAAGATACAGTCTCGGTGATGTCCGAGCAATCTACTACCGTACTTCAGCTACCCTGCAAGTAGCAGGATTTGCCTCTTCTCTGATGAGAATTTTCCTTGCCTCCACTGAAGCTCATCACTTCTTGGTCTTGTCCAGTACAAAGGTGATGCATAGACAATCCTTTCATCTATAACAGCCGAGTGTGCTTGCAATGCAGATTGGTTCAAGATCATGAGCTTTAGACATCTGCCTCCCCAATCTCTCTTTGCCTTCTACACCGTGGGCAGGAATCAGATGCTCTAGTCCAGCTGGGGCTCCCCCACTGCTTCTCTCCTGCACACAGTACCACTTCTTACACAAAACACCGTTTTGCAACATTAAATTGCTTTTATTGTCCACGATTCTTTTCCAGTAGCAGAGTAAGTGACAAAACTAACATCTGCTTTGTGTGGTTTCTTCTTCTTTCATCCTCGCCACAGGAGGAGAAGAATGTGTATATTTTGAGCATTTTGATGTGATGGGGTTTTGCTGCTGTTTGTTTTCTTCTATGCATGTGGTTCTGTGTTTGATATGAGAATCTGATTATATCATTTGGGTGTTTTCTTTTTATTTGTTTTGGGTTTTGTTATAGAACAGGCTGAGGATATTTCATACACAAGGGAGAGTTTATAAGCTCTGGATAGGGAGCTTTGTGTCTCATTTAGGCATACTGTGATCCTCTCCACATCTCTCTGCTAATACACCTAACTTCTGACCTGAAATTATCCTGCAGTTCCTATTTTGGGTTTCTCTTAAGGTAAAGGGAGTCTGACAGCTGTGTCAGACTTTGTGCTGTGGGCAAATGTGCACAAGGGCTTAGGAGGAGATTCATCAATTCCAGAGTTAGTTCAGAGCAGGTTTCATTAAGAGAATGTTTTATACCCATATAGCATTTTTCATTCTGAAGAACCTCAAAGGAGCATACAGAAAATGGATCCTCTCCATGGGCAAGCAGAAGATTAAATTGCAGCTTTCTGCTCCTTGCAGGGAAAATGGGGATGTAAGACTTTGTTTTCTTTATT
>JAVSBS010019898.1:43996-55650 GCA_033124195.1 Coracias cyanogaster
AAGAGTCCTACTCAGGAAAGTTGCTTTAATTTCTAAAGAAGCATTACAAGTAGTAACTAACCCTGGTGTTGTATTGTTACACTCAAAATCTTGTTAATGAGCAAAGGGGAAGCCCATCTTATATATAAAGCAAAGACTTTACTGTACTAAAATTGAAAATTAATCCAAGTCCATCCTTATCCAAGAATCATCATTAATCCAGACTGAACTACTGCAGAAAAAAAAAAATTATTCAGAAAGATTTCCAATAATAATAATATGGCAGCTATAAAATTGTTGTACACATCCTCCTTAGATTCTTTTCCTGTTGTTAATTCTCAGTTTCTGGTACCTCTGGGCTCCCAAGTTGGTGGTTTCATTACATTTTTTGAGGTAGGGGTGTTATTGCAAGTTGCCAGCACCTGGAGTCCTTTGCCAGGACAAGTGTGATGCTCATGTTGATCATTTCTTCTTCCTAATTTGGGATCATTTCTGGTCATTCTTATGTATTTGCTCACATGCTTGTACATGTTGCTCTTTATTCATTGGTCTGAAGCTCCATGTTACATGAAATTCACTATATATGATGTCTTTTACATTTGTTAGATACTTTGTTGCCTCTCAAATAAGTTTTGCCCAGCTCCAGGTCTGCATTTCCTTAACTAAACATTGGTGAGTTTATAGCCATGGAGTCTGCAGCGTCGAGTCTGTGCTTCATGTTGGGTGACCCCATGACTGTGCTTCTCTGTACTGCAGCCTCTTCCTTCTCTTTCTCTGTACTACATCATTGTGTGAGACTTAGGAAACTTTGGGGATACTGTAAAAAGATGAAAGAGTAAAAATAAATTAGGCAAATGCTGTTACAGAGAAGTAAAACAAAGCTGCAGGCAGGTCATGGAAAGTTCATGCGGAGCAAGCCTGACAGACCTCCATCTTGAGGTTTGAGGTCCTGCAAGCTCCAAACGTGGCCTGTCACTAGCAGCAGCAATACCATACTACAGAGCTGCACAGTTACTGCATCGTTCCGTGTTTTCTGGGCTGCGCTGGGCACTTAATGACTGGGACAGTGCTTGTGTCCCACATGTAACAGAAAGTAGTTTAAGTACCATGGCTGGTGCAAACTTTGTGCAAGTGGGGCCCTGTGTCTTGACTGCTGTGAGTGAGTGATGTGCACTGACTCATTTGGAAGTGTAATGGAAGCTCTCCATCATCATCAGTCCACTGAAACTGTGATAACCCACCCATCTCTGGGTCAGAAGGCAGAGTTGGTGGCTGTGGCAGTAGCCTCAGGGCTCCCAATAAAGAAATCTGTGTATCAGCAGACTCAGGATTGTTACATAGGATGCAAAACTAACTAGCAGGAGTCAAACTGAGCTGCCGGGCATTTGTATTCATGTGAGAAGTGCCTTGAAGCTTTTGGGGAGTAGTAAGAGGTCTTTTGTTATATTTCTTCCCAGACATAGTACTTGCTGCTTCAGGTGGCTGAAGCGCAGCGCCGTTACCTTTAACAAGCTCCCCCAGACTCCATCTGAGCACACACGGGGGTGCTGGGCTGTCGGAATGTAGGACTGCGGCGTATCACAAGTGATCAGAGTCTCCCTGGTTGTAAGACAAATGAAGTGGTACTCAGCTAAACAATATTAAAGATCTACCAAAAGTAAAAGAAGGGCTAAAACTTGGCAGTGGCAGAAGGGACAAATGGAGACAACCAAGAGGACTTTTCTGAGCCACTGCTAGAGTGTGTAACCAGGAAAACCTCAGCTGAGCTATCAAAGTGTGTGTCTGTGAGAAAAGGTTATTATACAGGTTAATACAGGCAGCTCCTCTTCCTCTGGTTTTCGTTTCTGCCTCCAAGCTCGATGCTCCTGACTTTGAGTGAAAATACCACAAGTAATTGAAGTTGCAAACCCCAGCAGAATATTAAATTAGAACTTAAGCAAAAATGCTCATCAGTTGGAGCACAGAAATCCTGGGCAAATTTTTTAATGCAGTGTTACAGCAATTGGAATAATTTTTTCCCAACTGCTTCACTAAGTGAAATGATTGAATTAAATATGTTTGATGGTGGTAGCTAACCTCTGACCCCAGTTACTCAGGGTAATCAGGGGGGTAATCAGCCTGCCGTGATCTGAGCTCCAAAGGAGCAGGAATATTGTAAGGTTCAGGGAGCCTATGCTGGCATTAATCAGATGTCATCAGGGTTTGATTATAAATCGTAAAGACCACCAAATTAATACAACATGTTTTAATTCACTAAAAATTAGGTATCTACATATTAAACACCAAGCTGAATATCTGAAAGTGATTGCTTTTCTGGTAAGTGAAGTCAGGTGTCAATGCTTTGGAATGTCCCACAGTTTAGTAATAAATATAATGATCAGCATCAGCACAAAAGTAACATTAGCCAGATTAAAAAAGATTTTGTTCTAACCTCAAATAGATTTTTTTTCCCCTCCTGTTGGAGTTTACAGCTCCATTGAAATTGTTCCTCGTGTTTCTACTCTAATTACGAGCTTACTCAGAAGGAAGAAATAGTATATGTTTCAAGCTACCTGCCAGCGCAGCACTTTTTCTGCCTTCCAAGGGAAGGAAGGGTGGCTGCTTCCAGTATATCATACTGCTGTGTATAGAAATAAAATGGTATTTATTGTCCCTTAAAACGATTTCTCCTAGAACTGGCAAGCTCAGTTGAAAAATCAGTATCTAGAAATGTGTGTTAGGATCCAATTAATTGCTAGTGTACTTGCTTGCTCTCCTTGGGAAGAGTTCAGTGCGGCAATTTTGATGCAGATGTGTTAGCATATTATGCTACAGAAGAAGGGGAAGCAGTCTTAAGAGAGAGGAATAGCACAGTTGCTTAATAAACTAATTTTCTTCATACATGTCCTGATTTAACAAGCATTCAACTCTGTAGAAAAGCTTTTATTATATATACCTATGAGAATACCAAATGCTTATTTATCTTACTGGTGTCACCTGTATTACCTGGGAATTGCCTTATTTGCATTAGAAATTTGGTCTGTTTGGAATTGAAGAACTTAAGCTGCTGCTCAAGGGTTTCCAAGCATACCGCGGCGTTAGCCATGCCCAGGATGAAGGAGCTGTTTGTATTCTGGACATCCCAACAAGAGTCAGCTCTAATGATGCCTTGCTGCATAGGTGTATTGGACTTTCTGCTCTTACCCAGACTGATTGTGGAATTCATTTGTGCTATGATGCTTCTTACCTTCCTCCAGCATATTACAGTGATGGTCTTCAACGGCACAATAACCATGATGTGCCACCAGGACAGGCCACATTCGCTGTTCATGTTGAGGTAATCTCCTCAGCCCTCACAACGTAGGTCTGACAGTTTGGTTCACTGTATATAGCCTCTGTGGTATGCATGCATATCTTTCTGTCCAAAGCTCAAGTGTAGTGCCTTGGCCTGTCTTGACCACCCTCCTAGTTCTTGATGCTCAAACACATGAGCTGAGGAGCATTGCCATCAAACCTGTAGTCATTCACATTCTCCAAGCAGCTTAGAGCAAATTCAGTATCACGATATATAAAAATCATTCATTCATTCTTTATCCTCCTTATTAATAAAAAGGACCAAATGGATACTTATCTATTTACAGCAGAACATAGCCAGCTGAGGCTGCAGAGGTGTTTGCGTTCAAGAAGGCTGTGTGCAGTAAATGGATGGTTAGGAAGACATAAATTACAGGTGAGAAAATGAAAGGGCCCTGAATGTTCCCTCTGTGTCATTCTAGACAGGAAATAAGCACACAACGGTCACTTACAAAAGGAATGTTTCATTTTTCCTTTATTACAAATATTTTTCTTTCAAGAAAAGATGAAATGAGCATTGGCAAAAGGAGCTGGGCAGTGGGAGATGGGGACCATGGGTATCATTAGAGCAGAAAGCAATAAATCCATTTAGCATACGTTTGCTTTTTTCCTGACCTTTTCCACATCTGTGCAATGCCAAACCATGCATCTGTTACTCCATGCTTCAGTCGCTCTTCAGCACTGTATGTCTCCATGTGTACTTGAATCTTGCATGTCTTCAAAGCAGGCCACGCCGGCTGTCAGCAAACTTCTCTCAAGCTGCCTTTGGAAAGTTCCCATAACAGTGCAATACAGGGAGGCTCAGATCACTCCATAGTCATTAGTCAAATAGGTTGCATTTATTTCTATTATTCTTTCCTCTTGATATTGGGAAACAAATTTTACTGTGCTTATAGAATTGGAGACCCCAGGACCTTGTCAGGGTAATGAGAGCTCTGTGCTTACCTGGATGTTCAGGATCTGATAAAGATTTTTCTGCTGTGGGAAGAAAACAGAAAAGAGAGCATTACTCATAAAAGTTCATCTGTCTGTGATTTCTAGATGATTCTTCATGTATCATAGCTTTTTGATATAGCAGTAAGATTTATGCTTAATGAGTGTTGAGTGAACAGGATGTAGGCTAGATAGTCTGAGAAAAAAATAAGTACAGTAGAAGAATCTTCATGCGGTAGACTTCATTCATCACTTCTTTGGCAGACTTGCAATCCTTACTGCATTCAGCTGGATTGAAATATGGAGCGTTCAGCCCAAATTCTCCTTTCCCCACCCAGTTCTCCACAGAAAACAAAATGCTGGCTAGAGATTTCATTTTCAAAATTCAGACAGATTTGGTATCACTGAAGATAATACTGCCTGTAAACTTCCATCTGTACCTCCTGCCTCCACTGGAACAGTGTGAAACCTTGCAGAGTTCTTATCTGCTTCCAAAAAAGAGTTTTCAAACTGGGCTAACTTCAGACAGCTCTCAGCTGGAGGGGCTTGTAAATCTAGGGCACCACATCCCCATCAACTGGCATAACCTAAAATGCCAGAAGATTGGGGAATTGATGAAATTCATTGCTAAAATATTCTAGAGATACTAGTTACTTTGAACGCTTCAAATGGTGCTACTAGTCACTGCTCACAAAAGACCATGTGAAGAAGCTTAACCACCGTCAAAACATCTGTTGCTGGCAGCATGGGTCATGATCAGCTGTAAACTGGCACAGTGAATAACTATTGTCTTTGGAAGCAACGGCCTCTCAGGGCAGAAAAAGCAAGATTTCTTGTTTGGATGCATATACTTCTTCTTATCAAAAAATCTAAAGATTTTGCCGTGGAGAAGGTCTCAATTGCATTGTAATTTCCATGTTTCTGCAAAGACATGTTGGCTTCTTAGCCTGGTAAGAATATGGTTCGGTCTTGCATATTAAGCTACCAAAATAGAGAGTTTCCACTGTTCTGGAAAGTGTGTAAAGGATTTGAAAATCCCCACGTTAATCTGTTATTTCCTTAGACAGTGCAATCTTATTTGGAAATGCTGCTAAATCGTGACTCAATTCTGTCTGCCATTTAATGATCAGATTGTATGTAACCTACATTTTAAACCTGATCTTGAACTAACTGGGCTCCAAAATACTGTAACAGTTGCTATGAAGTTGGTGTCTATATATAAGAGCTTCACAGACTAATTTATTATTTCCTTATTTATACAGTTAAGAGGTAATCATCATCATAATTTTAAACAGAGAACAAATAACCTTTGGAGCTGATTGCCAAAGAATTGAGTAACACTGTTAGCACTTAAAATCCTTAAATCTAGAATTGATGCTTTTTCAGAAAATTGTGCTCAACTTCAAGTTGTCAAACATTGATGCTGGGTCATTGGAGATGACTACTCAAAATAGCATCACTGAATTCTCTTAAGTTAGACTATGTACATTCAAGAAACTGTATTTTCTATTTGCCGTTCATGCAAGGGAGGAGAAACACACAGAAAAATCACTTCCAGAACAGGTTACATCATTTCAGGGAATGATTTCATTTTCTGTTAGTAAGGCAGCATCAGTAAGCTCAACTATGTGTGTTCAGATGTTAATCTTCAGCATCAGAAAAGTTGGCTTAGGATTGAAAAATTCTGTGCTAAAAATGAACGAGGAACTGTGTGAATTGAGACGGTGCAGGGGGAGCCTGTGAAACCTTCCTGCTCCTAGAATGCCGTGGATGAAAAAGAAAAATCCAGCTAAGTCTATCCTATTTAAAGTTCATTCTATTTAAGGAAGATATCCAACATCTTAGAAAGAAGATAGGCTTAACACTGCTCTTGATGGGAAGTGTACTGAGGAAGAACTAATACGTAGCTGGGTTGGTTGAATACAGCACAAGCGGTGTCATGAATGTGAAAGGCAGCTGTGTCCCTGGTCCCTAGGCAACGCCAAGGCTGTAGCAGGTGAATAGGTGTAGGCTGCTCTTTCAGGCTTGCTCAGATCATTTCTGTGATGCTGTTGTTTCAAACATAAGATTTGTTCTACCTGGGGGGAAAGAATTATTTGTAACAAAATAGCATCATTATTTCTTCGACTTTTTCTCAGAAGTACCTTAAGAGTAGTAAATGTTATAGTGACCTTTTGCTGTCCTCTGTCCACCTGGAGAAAAGAGTACGTGTTTCTCTGTGATATGAGCATCATTCAAGAAGTGCCCATTGTATTTGTGGGTACTTGATTTATTCTAAAAGTAATGGAATGTACCTTGCATTTATAGGTGGAAAAGTGAAAAAAAATAATGACTTCTTTCAAATTATTTATATATTCTGGAAAAAAAAAAAAAGAGAGTATATTTTTCTTCCTTCTGAATCTTCAGACAACTGCACTACATTTTCTGTATACCCTGGAGGTAACAGGCTTTGAAGCAGGCATTCATCATGTGATTAATATGTTAGAATTATCTTTTTGCCTTCACTCAGTGAGGCCATTTGCCTTCACTCAGCTGGGCTGGACTGAGCCTAGTGTAAACAAGAGTCTTCAAAATTATTCTCCAAAAGTGGCTGTATTTAAGTATCCTTCACTATCACTTATTTACAGCCCCTTTAATGGTTTTTTAGTCTTCTGCAAGCACATAAATGAGAGGATAGAAATAAAACATCAGCTCTGAAGGGGGTTTCAGCACTGCTGTGGGCAAGAAGCAGAAAGGCAAGTTCTTTAAATTCATCTGTGAATCTTACAAGGATCTTACTCTCTAGATCTTCCAGAATTTTCTAAGGCCTATGATGTCTGCAAGAGGAATAGAAGGATTCTGTGCATTGCCACTCCGGCAACTTCACAGGCAACTCTTGTGGCACCCAGCAGATCCATCCATCCATCCATCTTACCCTGTTATTTTTGCATTCTGACCCTGTCCTACTCCATCATGAATCCTGCTACCTAAAGAGTTCTTTAAGACGTCCCACTGAACCCCAGAGATATATTGGCTTCATCACAATGGAGAGTTGCTCACAGAGGGACTTGTATGTGAAGCACTGGGAGACTGCTGGTGTAGTACTTTCTTGTTTCTGGATTTTGCTTTACTGATACTCCTGCACAGTACTTTTCCAGGCAGACTGATGAGCAGCAAGGCAGGACAAAGTCATGTTGAAACTTGCATTTTATTTTGATATTTCATGACTAATACCATTGATATTAAGCAATTTTGTGCAGGCACAGCCTGCACAAATAGTAGCCATGTTGCGTAGGGCAGAATCCAATCGCTGGCCTTCTGTTTAGCTAATTAATCTTTTGAGTTTGTTGCTGTTGCAGGCTGCATAGTGGACAAAAACATTCATTCACTCTCTCATTACTGAGCGGTGCTTTTATTCTGTAAAGTAACTGGCGTGTGCCTTAAGAGATCACAAGGCATTTACAATATATAGCCTGTGAAAATTGGTCAAAAGTAAAAAGTGAAAATGCATCCAAAATGATTATGGTCAATTTAATCTATTCGGAAAGATTTTTGCTAAGCTACAGTTGAATTCTTTCTGTAATTTCACCAGGGAGATGGAAGAATATTATGTATTTAGAATAAATATAGAATAAGCTGAAAGAAACAATTTAAGAAATAATATAGTTGCTACAAGCCAGTATTATGGCAGTAAGACAATGGCAATTACTAAAGACGATTTAGGTGACTCATCGCTTTAATTTGTGGTTTGCATCTAGTTTACACCGTCAAGTCCTTGTCATACCACAATAATGCTTTATATTTACATAGTGTCTTTTGCCTAAATGGTTTCCAAAGTGCTTCATATGTTGCTTTGTGTACAGCTTCCATCAGCTGAATCCATTACGTTAATACAACTATCTCTGCAGTGAAATACAGCAGCTATTGTGTCCATAGAAAAAGGCTAGGAACAGTTTGAAGAGGGAAAATATGTAGAAGAGATTAGGGAGAATGTGATACCAAGTTACAAGTTGCCCTGACCGTAAAATTGGCAATTGCATTGCTCATGTGGAGGGTTTGGCATAAAGTGCAGTTGGTCGGGTCCTTTTTTTTTTCAGCCCCATGGCAGGCCAGCATGTTTGGCTGTTGTGCTGAGATGAAAGGTGATTGAAGGATCATCAGTATGGCTTTGTGCAACGCACAAATGTCACGCTAAATATTTCCACCCGGTACTTCACCTGCCTGGTTTACGAAGTCTCATGAGCTCCAAGTGCCAGATAGGGGTTTATTGTTATCTGGCAAGCTGGGCTTTGTGTCCCAGAGACCTCCACAAGATTGCTTGAGCATGCAAACCTTTGTGATGACTCTGAAAATTCATTTGTCCTTGGAAATATTCCAGGTGCAGAGCTATGGAAAATACATTGTTTCCTTAAAAAAGAAATATTAGCCACTCAGGTGCGTGCACGCTGAATGGCAGCGTGAAAAGTAAAAGACACAAAGAGCAAGCAGATAGCAAAAGAGTATATAAATGTGTTCATAGTTTCAGTAGAGTAGATGGACAAAATATGGTTGCAAAAGTAGTGGACTTCAGTGGAAGAGGACAAATACAGTAATAAAACGTCCCTGAATTTCTAGTAGAGTCATGTAAATTAATATATCCCATTATTTTTCATCTTCTATGATATATAGATGAAGAAACAAACACACGATAGTAGCACGGAATACTTTCAACTGGAATATGCCCTGATAAATGCAAACTGACATGTAGTTTTAATTTGTTTGTTCTTGACTGGGAATCACAGCATGCAGAATCTTAATGAGCTGTGGGGTAGCGATCACCAACCCCAGACACGTTTATCTTGCGTTGTGTTTGCTGCTTGTGGCAGCTCTTTAGTTTGGGTATTTTGACACTGTACTCTGACAGTTTTTCAGTGGCTTCATAAAGGAATGGGGGTTTTTTTGCATGCTCATACTGTTGGTGGACAGTAGACATTCAGGTGATGCTGAAGCATTTAATTTGTTCCGCTGTGCTCTGAGAAGCCAGTAAATAAAATGTCACTTACTACAGAAGCTTTAAATAGGACTGTCAGGTAAGAATCAAGTTTTCATACAGGTTAGGTACCATTTCCAGACTTCTTTGATGCTGAGATGGTATTAGTGCCTGGATTCTCAGGAGATAACATTTTACAAAGTGATCTTTTCATGTGTCTGCCCCATGGTGGAATTCTGGCAAGACTATTTTTTCTTGAGACCATACGGAGCCATTTTGCAGTTCAGTGAGAGCCCTCACTGTGGTGTCCCACCAGTTCACCATAACGCTCAGCATGGAGGAGTGTTACATTATTTCCTGGCTCCATCAGGAAGCAGCTACTGAAGTTAAGCTGTGATTCAATTTGTGCGTTTCCCCACTTGACTTCTCCCTTTAGCTAGCCTATGATGCAGGTCTAATTATTCTCAGTAGATACCTGCCATCTTGAATTTCCTATACTCAGATAAAATTCCCGCCAGCCTGGAACCGTAATTTATTTTCTCAAGCTTTGCATGTAGTTTGGAGCAGGTTTGCAAGATCCAGGGCAGGGAGGAGTAGAATTTGACTGGTGAACTGAGGTTCTCTTCTGTTCAGAGCTATACTGGGTGCTCTTGTGTAGGCTGTATTCTGACTCCGTTGTTTTTGAATGTTACTCATCTCCTTGCCATCCCTTTACTGACTTCTCTGTTAAAAACATAAGCTGCTTGTTTTCACTCTCAGGGACCTCCATGCCTTGTGGAACCATCTTTGTGATCCCGCACAAGAATGTCCAGTGATCGATACCTACTTCCCATCAGTCCATCATGACAGGAGAAACTTGCTCACTCTAATGTCTATTTGTCCTTCCTCCCAAACTCCCCTCACACTCTTGGAGGAGCTCTTCATCTGCACCCATCACTGTATTTCCCTTACGTCTTTCAGTTGCCTGTTAAAAGTCTCATTTGTCTACAGAACCATGATGATCAAGCATAGGCTGCTGCTCACTTACTGTTTCCTCTGAGATGCTATCAGTCTGTTGTCTGTGTTCTGCATTTTTTCATAACCTTTTGGGTGCAGAAAAAGAGGAGTCCGGTCTTTTTCTTCCCTATGTTTATAAAACTCGAAGTATGACAGAATTACTAAAATTTCTAGGCTGTATGCATCAGTACCATAACTGACAATATGGCATATCACTCCACAGAGCAAGTTAACCGTACGTATTCAAATGTTCAGCAGTAGTAAATGAACATAGCTCCTTCCAGCCAAATGTGACTCTGGCCCAGGGTACTTGCCTTCTAAGTTATTATTTTTAATATGGGTCCAGATGATAGCAGTTTAAATAAAGTACTGAACTCATCTATTTTATTCTTAATTTATGGTGGTGCTTAGGGGATGTGCAGATATTTAAAGGGAGTAAAATCAATTAACTTGTGATCCAATTATATGTGTTAGCCACTGTGGGGTTTTATTTTAGCACACTGGATCAGATTCTCCTGGTTAAGCGCCGTGCTTTGAGAATGTAAACCTTTCATTTGGAAATACGATGAACCTGTGGTTATCTTTGCTCTATTTCCAAATCTGATTCCTATTTTTTTCCTACTATAGTTTTTTAATTCCCTTCTTTACTTTTGTTTTTGAAAGGGACCCAGTATAAATATAACACAATTTTCTAAGTCCTAGGAAGCCCGTTCTTTGTATAAAGATGGCTGAACAGGCAAAAGAGTTCCCCTTCTAGGTAATATACACTATACTTGTCTTGTGCAATCAGAAATCTGTGGCTTATTACACTTTTCATTTATAAATTTAGAGTAGGCTCATGTGACAACTTCTGTAATTTGATCACTCTGCTTTTTCATTCATCTTGAACAGATTTTAGTCTGATTTTCCAGGCACCTTCAAATACCCTTTGTGTTTATATGGTCATTTCTAAAATTCAGAGAATGCTAGGGGTGAACATACCCCCACGCTTGGAATTATTTGGCTTGGCATAGCTTTTGCCTGTAGACATTGTCCTTTCCTTGATGTGCAGGTGTTACCAGCTCTGCAGTTTCGTGCCCCCAGCAGGTCTACGTGCCCTTTCTGCACTAACTCACTGCGGTTGAAGCTAATGAGAGCCCTTCCTAAATGAGAAGAAAAAAGGAAAGCAGGAGAAAGCCAACCCCAGCTGAGATATCCTTAAATTAGATACCCTTAAACTGACGTTCAGTACTTTTTGAACTAGCTGGCACATCATGGCAACCTTTTCCATCATAGTCTGGCACCGGTGGAGTCACACGCTTCACTTGTAGGAGGGAAGCTGCAATATGCGTGTTGATATAAACCAGTGAGGTAACAAAGTTCAGTGATAAATGCAGCGGTGGTTAACGAGATTCAGTGGCAAGGTGCACTTGAGTAATCACTGCATAGAGAGCAGCATCAGACAGAACTGTCAGGGAGACCCCTC
>JAVSBS010019898.1:58036-99622 GCA_033124195.1 Coracias cyanogaster
AGTCTGACCCTTACAAGCTTTTCCAGTGGTTTGCTTAATGTTTTTCCTACATAAATAAGAGTGATGTTAAACACCGTTTGTCTAGGTAGTAAATTAGAATTTTCTCATAGCCAGCTGAATAGTACAGCGGTGCCACAGACTTCACAAGGTCGTTAAACATCCTTCCACTGAAAAAGGAAAGTAGCACTGACTTTTAGTTATGCAGACAAAGTGGTAGCATGAGGTCCAATTATTTTTGAGTCTCGTAGTGCAACCCCTCCAGAAAACAGTATGAGAACACTTTTTGTGAAAATGCTTTATGTATCAATAACAGTGTAGTGAAAAATTAATACAGGCAGGGTAATTTATGAAAATAACGGTCTGAAACACAAAACTGGATTATTTGTAAATAATAGTCCATGGAAGGACAAGAATGGGCTGTATTACTCAGCTTCCTCTTCTTTGTACCTGTAAGTATGGATCCCTTTCTGTGAGCATATGCACCTGTGCAACCCTGTGTGTATTTTCAGGATTCACTTTTCCAGTAGTATGAGATGAGCTGTCTTCTTGTGATCAGAACCTTCCACAGCTTGATGCCTGCCACATTGCTGCTTATCTGCCAGCTATTAAATGGAGAGCAGCTGTAATGTGCTACCTTGTCTTTCATGAGTGAGAGTGTATTATTTAGAGCCTGTAACATTCTTTTTCAGTCAAGGATTACATCTTTCTCCTGTTGTGGTAAATAATTAATGCTGACTTGGATATTTCATTTGTGTGGCCATTAATTGAAAATAGTAACAATTTCCTCTATGTTTTTTTTCTAGTTTCAAGCCACGGTGAAGGAGGGAGTCACAGGTGTAATAGTAAACTTAACTGTTGGTGACCGAGATGATCCAGCGACCGGAGCGTGGAGAGCAGTCTACACCATTATTAATGGAAACCCAGGGCAGAGTTTTGAAATCCACACCAATCCCCAGACTAATGAGGGAATGCTCTCTGTTGTCAAAGTAAGAACGATTTGCTGCTGTACTGTATTATTACTGTAAGGTTCATCCACTGGATTTACTGCATAAGAGAAGGCACAGCAAGGATAAGCTACTCAGAAATACATAGCAGACTACCAGTCCTTCTCCAAACAATACATGCAACTCTCTCTTCTGTCACAGTAACCTTACTTCTTTAGTCCTGGGGACCTGCCTGTGGCTAACAGTATTGTCATTGTGCTTAGATAACAGCTAGCTGTGCAGTAAGCATCACAATTAGTAGTGAAAATTCGCAACAAAGTTTTGTTTGTAACTGATGGTACAATTAGAATTCAAGAGCCACATTTTGTTCTCGGACAATACAAATGCCAATACCAAGAAGTAAGAGAGGTGGCCTCAGGCTGGGCTGAAGAGCTGTCTTTGGTCCCACATTTCTAGTCTCATGAAAATAATGTATTGCCTGTCTTTGTATGAAGATAATCTTATATCTCACACTTAAAAAAACAGAGCCCTGGTTGCAGCCTGTGCCAGAATTTTTTGTTTGACTTCAGAAGAGGCATTTTTAATTCTTAAGACAAGTGGCATGTATTTCCAGGGCACTGCTTTTGATTTCAAGGTAGAAGTTGAGAAAACAGCCTTATGTTACTTATCATAAGTACATACTAAGTATGACTGATTTGTTCACTAAATGCATCTAACATCATAAACAAGCATATATATATATGATAATTAAACTGTATGTATGAGGTATGGCAGAAAAGTGTATGCTCTTGGATAGAGGCATGTCTCCATCTTCCATTAAATCTGTTGGACCAGGCTGTCCAGGGGGGTGGTGGAGTCACCATCTGTGGAGGTGTTTAAAAAACAAGTAGATGTAGCACTTGAAGCTATGGTCTAGTGGCTAGAGAGATGTTAGGATGAAGGTTGGACTTGATCCTGGTGGTCCTTTGCAACCATAGTGATTCTATGATTCTATGTTCATTATCTTCAATGCGCTTTATAACTACCTTTGTGTCTAATGCTGAACTCCAGCAAGTATCAGACACAGGGAATGCTGCTGTTTCTTTCTGGCTAAGTCTACCTTCTACAAGTTTGCAATGGGGTACAAGGGAAAGGTGTTTGCACTTGCACTCTAATTTTATGGTATTTCTTACAGCCTTTAGACTATGAGATTTCGGCATTTCACACGCTGCTGATCAAAGTAGAAAACGAAGACCCGCTGATTCCCGACATAGCCTACGGGCCCAGTTCCACAGCAACAGTTCAGATCACTGTCGAGGATGTGAATGAAGGCCCAGTTTTCCACCCAAACCCAATGACAGTGACAAAACAAGAGAACATCCCTATTGGCAGTGTTGTGTTAACAGTAAACGCCACTGATCCGGATACTTTGCAACATCAGACTATCAGGTGAGTGCGGTACCCTTTCATTTTCATCCGTCAGAAAGTGAGTGTGTCTTTTGTGCCTGGGAATTTGCCTGCCCGTATAGAATTAAATTGAAGTAGTTTGGGCATTACATAATAGGAAGAAGCTTTTTTTTTTTTTTCTTCTGCAATGACAAGATTGCATATGATGAAAACAAAGAGCTGCATTAGACAGGGGCAATAGTTTTCCAGGCTGTGAGATTACTGCAGTAGAACCGTCGAGTGCCATGAGCAATAGCCATGGCTTTGCGCAGCGTTTCAAAATTACTTTTAACCTGCTTGTTTATTCCTCTTCCTTCATGAGAGCCAGGGAAAATGTGTAAAAATTGAACATGTGTATAGAAACAGTTTCTTCGTTTTACATATGTTTTAAGTCAGTTTATGGTTATTTATAATGTCCTTCAGTGAAATAATAGCCATACATCCATGATCAAGGGCTGAGAATATATTTCCTGGTGAAACACTGAACCTACAGTAAGTTAAGACTTGGCTTTGCCCACATAGATGAAAGTAAATTACTATTTCTGTGCTATGATAATACCATCCCACATATGTGCTATGTCGCAAGGAGCAAACCTAGGTGTTAAGTGGTGCCATTATCTTATATTTTGATTTACCTGGTCTGGTCTTTTGGTTTTAGATTTGTTGAAAAATGAGAGATCAATCACTTTCCTCTCTAATACTAAGTTGACTGTCTAGACAGCTTTCCTCAGCATTTGAGAATTACAGGTTAGGCACTGTGACTAAAATCTACATCTATGTTCAATTTTTCATTCTCGCTTGTGAGTCTGATTTCCTCTAGGTATCCATGTATGTAACAGGGCAAAACCATCTTTGTGAGGAGGACTTTAAAGCTTTACCTCAACAATGTGCACTGTCAATCTACAACATAGACTAGATTTTTCTACTATCACAGGGTTATTCGGCAGGGATTGTGCACTTCTTAAGGTTTGACATAAGTGCCATTGTACAAAAAAAAGAAAGCTACTGGTCTTGAAGATGTTCTTGGTCAGTAACAAGTGTTGGTAAGCACGCCGTCGCAGAGGACCGCACTGACAGCCTTGGGTTGCATTGATGAGAAGGTGGCTTCAAAGAGATGACTGTGCTTGTCTCCAAGGAAGGAGGAAAAAGTTTCAGTTTTCTGCATCGCCTCAAAAATACCTAGTTAATGGAGTATAAATATTTCTGGTTTTCTCTATCAAAAATGCCTTTGAATTCTGCCATTGAAATACCAGTTTATCTGAAGGGTGTTTCGTAGCATATGTCATTCCCCTTGTTTGCTGAGTGTATTTATTTACAAGTTTCAGTTTTATTCCTAATTGTAGTCCCTTTGGGGTTGGGACTGAGTCCCAATTGAAGTTCTCTATAATTTTATGTATTTTCATGGGAGATAAGAGGAGTCATATTAAGTAATGTAACAGTTGATTTTGTGATGCTAAAAGAGAAAAGCCAAGAACATACAAGAATTCAGTTATCAAAACCAGCAATCCAGAAATAATTATCTGAATTTTTCCCCTTGACCTACTGATTTTGCTGAATTTCAACTAATTACATCGACACTGAAATTATAGGACATACCAGTGAGCCACGGAGAACTTGTAAATTAGCTCTGTGTAACCAGTTAAGTAACATAAACAGTTTTTGCAGCCCACCGCGGCTCACAGCTCCCTGCAAAGAAACTCTCAAATCTTGACTATAAGTAGCTCATAATCTAAATAGAATTTTCTGAGAGGTTTTACCACAGCTGTATGGCCAAAACTGGAAGGTTTTTAGCTGAAAACAAGATTTTTCTTTCCTCACCCTGCATGTGCCAAAAAGAAGAACAGAAATAAGCTAGATCGGGTTGGGAAAGAAGCATGATAATGTAGAGAAACTATGTAAAAGAAAGCGGCTGTATAAGTTAGGAGAAAATAATGCGAATGCAGTGGAAATCTGGGAAATGGTGAAATGATTGGGGAAAGGCTAATTTGACTACCTCTGTGTCCTTTTGCTAAAACAACAGGAAAACATAAAATAGCATTTTTCAAAAATGCTTTTAACACTGACAGGTATTACTGAAACACGTAGCTACTAGCAGTGAAAAAGGGAGACTGCAGTATATGAGAACAGTGTCTTCAACCAAGGGTAGTGTAAAATGGCATATATAAAGGCCAGAGATACTCTCTTGTTTGGGTCTGGCCAAAATATTTTAAGTTCCTACAGGCAGGTGTGTGTTTAGAGTTTAGGCCTAGGTCCAGGACTAGAGAATGCACAGCAATCTGCATGGTTCTCAGACGATGCTGCTATAGTCCTTACTATGACTATACTGGTTAAATAAAGGCCAAACAGGCACAATACAGATTTTTAAATGAGATA
Source organism: Coracias cyanogaster (assembly GCA_033124195.1). NCBI lineage: Eukaryota > Metazoa > Chordata > Aves > Coraciiformes > Coraciidae > Coracias > Coracias cyanogaster. The sequence continues at coordinate 62,779 of JAVSBS010019898.1, forward strand.
TTGCACTAAATACACCCTACTAAAGAGGGTGGATTTAGATTAGAAATTAGGAATAAATTCTTCACTCTGAGGGTGGTGAGACACTGGCACAGGTTGCCCAGGGAAGTTGTGGATGCTCCATCCCTGGACATGTTCAAGGCCAGGTTGGACGGGGCGTTGAGCGACCTGGTCTGGTTAGAGGTGTCCCTGCCCATGGCGGAGGGGTTGGAGCTAGGTGGAACTAGATCTTTAAGGTCCCTTCCAACCCAAACCATTCTACGATTCTGTGAACTATTGATGTTCATGAACAAGCCATGTTTTGTGTTGGCAGAAAGCAACGAGTACCAGATCCGTATTGTGTGTGCTGTGTGAACAAGTGTGTATCTGTTCAAAAGGTGCAGATGGATAAAAGCAAAAGAATAAGAGACAATTAGTAATGTTACTATTTCTAATTTTCAGCCTCTAACAACTGTCTAGCTACAGGGACATTTTTAGTTAGTTTTCTGTATAAAACTTGTAGGAGGGGCTGATGATTATTAGTAATCAGGAAATTTAGTTACTTTACTAGATATAACATCATAAATGCATTTCAAGAACTATGAATAGTGTATAGAAACCATTTTTGCCATTGTCCACATCTAGATTGAATTTATTCTTTGAACATTGCATATTTGAGTCAGATTCAAATTACTTATCTCTTTGAAAAATGCAGCTTACTTTGTAGAAGCTCCTAAAGACAGCTGTACTTTTGAAGCAATTTTCTTTCTTATTTTTCAGCTTCAAGTGTTTTTGCAGACTGAGAAAGAATTTCATTTAAAAGCTCAAACTGGCAAAAATGTATTACACTGAAAAAAAATATGACTCCAACTATTTGTAAGACTCAAAAGCCCATACCTTGAGCTCTAGCTATTTGTCTGCACGCGATTAGCAGTGAACTTTCATGGTGTCAGCTCTTCTCTGATCTAGTGACGTTAACATTTCAAAGAAATTCAAGGTAGAGGTTGAAATATCATCCTAGAAACAAGAACTGCATGCTCGTATTGACCAGCTAAGTAATGTGGGTATCAAGTTCAATCTTCCTCTAATTTATACCTGTTTAAAACTAGGTTAACACTGACTTTCCCAACGATACCCAGATCTATGATTTCCTGTGAAAAGTCTGCAGAGAGTGTAGTGAGCTGTGGACTGTGGATGGTGTGGAAGGGAAGGAGCAGACAGAAGCAGTGGCTTTTCCTGAACACATGCCTTTTGAGTGGAAAATAGTGTTTGTTCCACTGTGATCGCTCACATAAAGAAAAGGGAAGTTAGATCACGTTTCTTAGATTCGTTAACCTATTTTTTTTTTTAAGTATTTAATTCCCTCTCCAATTTTCAACTTTTTTTAGAATTAAAAAATAAAAGAAATCCAGCAGGCCCCATTTTAATTATAACCCAACAATTTATTAATAGAACAGTAATGAAGTTTCTGAAATTTGATTTCTTAATCAGAGATCATTGTTATTTTTGTGCCAGATTTAAGAGTTTAATTTTGGGTGCTTCTTCCCAACCTCTGAAATTTTAATCAGAAGTTTCAAGTGTACATGTCAATGAGAAGTTAAAGGCCAAATTTAATAACGTTTTCTACCTTGGGAAATTAAAAGAAGAATCTCACTCTCTGAAATCCATTATTAACAGTAGATCTTAATTAAACACAGTTACGGTCCTCAATATGTGTCTGCATGAAGAGATTGGTTTCAGTATTTTTGCCTTTTTTGGATTCAACAAGTCCAGGATATTCAATAGTTAGACTTTTAACTACTTGTAAATAAGTTGTTTACTGCAGCATATTTGTAATTTTTAATTAAAGTAATGTTGTTGTCTGGTTTCATGGTTTATCATGACAATATATTTTTATTACCTACTGTGCTCTTGGATTTAGAATTATTTATGTAAATACATTATTGCAGTGTTTATTCTCAGTAAGCAGTGTGACTCTGCTTCAGAAATATCTTCACAAGGAAAGTTTTTTATAGCTCTAAAGCATATCTAATTCATTAAGTAGAATTAAAATGCAGTATCTGAAGCTGGAGAACTTAGAAACAGACTGCAGTGAGTTTTGCGAGAATATGAAAGACTGCCAAAAATATTTGAAGCAATATATGTAAATAAGATATATATTTATCTGTGTTTATGTAATTTTTTTGTCTGCACCTGAATCCAGCTGACCTCATGTAGTATAAGCAGCTTCTGAAAGCAGAGGTGCATTGCTTGAATGGTGAAGTCTCAGCTGTAGAAATTTGAAAACCAATGTTTTCCTTGGAAGTCGACATCCTTTTCTTTAATTCTGGTCTCCTTATACCACCATATCATTAACATTGTGGAATTACACAAATATGAAACCAGTAGATCTCCACTTGTTTGAGGTTGGTAATTTCAGATTAGAATAGCCTGTGATGGGCCCAGCTGGCTGTCACCCCCAGCGTGGACGTTCGATGGCTGTAGCAGTGCCGTTGTACTGACTGTGTGTTTGATAGCTCTGCTAGTCTGGAAATGGGAGAAAAGGTGTATTTATTATTGTCATCATTTCCAAATAACAGCTACTGGTCTTGAAAGGTGGATAGATTCTTTCTCTTTACATAAAGTGCATTTTTCTATACTGCAAGCTAAGTGTGTATATTAATGAGGCTTTATCCATGAACATCAGACCATGGAGATGATAAGGCTGAACCTAACAGATGCTGAATTAAAAATGATCATGTTTCGTTATCAGTAATTTCACCAAGAGCCACTGGACAAGGGACTGTCCATTGACTTTGGGAACGGAAACATTTACTACTTCGCCACATTTTGCTTTAGATTACATCACCAAAACTTAGTGGTTGGTGCTTGTGGAGTTAAGCAAAGTCAGTGGAAATGTTCCAAACCCATTGGTGGCAATCATGATCTCCATACTCTTTGTGAAAAAATTACTGCCTAAAATTCTGTAAAATAGTGCTGAAACTACACTGAAGTGAGATTTACAGTTCGGGGTGTTTCTTCCAAATCTCAAATACTTCAGGAAACTGGAATTCACTGCAAAACGCAAGTTTATTTCTGTAGCTTCTCTTTTCTGCCAATCACCACCCTTACATGTAGTGAATATATAAGCTGTGAGTTGCAAAGACGATTCAAAAAAACCTCTTTCATGTCTCTTGCCAGGATTTTTTTCTGAGATCCTGAACCCTCTGTGAACAAGGATGAAGCTTCTAATCACATTCCTAACAAACACTGAAGGGATCAATTTTGCATACTTAGTTGCACATTAAGCCTCTTTAAAACACATTTTTTAATGGTGGAGGTCAATAAACCAGCTTTTTGGGATATACTACAGCCACTTACAGACATGCTATATAGTAAGAGAGGGATAGAAAACCTTAAAGAGTGAATGCTTATGAAGTAACACACTTAGTCATTGTTAAATATGTCTCCTAGAGTCTGAAGGACTTGTCTTTGATTCCTAACAACAGGAGATTTGTTTTCCTTGTGCAGACAGAAGAATAGTGCTGCTGTTATAAATGAATGGCTGAGCCATGCTCTCAGCATGCAGCACCAGGGTTTTTCACTCTAAGTTACACCCAAGAGCATCTCAAGTTGGCTCTGCAATTTTATTTATGGTCTGCCTGAACCCGGCCACTGGGAATTTGTAGCACATCTCTAGATCTGAAATTGCTGTTTATTGGGCAGTGCACATTGGTTTTCTTTTCCTTTCTCTAAGTTAGAAGGAAAGCCAGGTAGAGAGGCAATCTGCTTGAAGCAAAAAGTTTTTCCTCTTCTGTCTCTCCTGCAAGATTTTGAAACACAGAAACAGTAACTCAGAGAGCTGCATGTATTGGGGTATCCAGCAAGCAATGCTGGAAAAGATTGAATCACTTCTGAAAGAACTTGGCTAATTCCCTCAGAGAAAGAACTTGGCCAGTTCCTTCTTGCTACACCTATAATTGCAGGTACTCCCTACTCAGCTGCTAGCTCAGCAGTATCCTACACCAGTCCTTTTACTGAAACTTTTTCTTGAATGTTTTAATACCGTCTGTGTAGGTAATTGCTATGAGATATATGTGTTACTATCAAAATATTAATATCTGAAGGGAAATACCAATGAAAAATGCATAAATGCATTGTCTTTTATTTTCGTTCATCGTTTACCAAACTGATTTCAACTTTGTGTTTGCTGAACAAAGTAAATCCCATACAGCAAACTCTTTAGGCTGACAGCAAGATGGGAAAGAAGCAAAATTGTTTCTGGAGTGGTACTGTACCTTCTTGATTCTCCTCTCATACCCATGACCACACTGATAAACTCTGGAAGGGTGATAATGGCTTAAGAGTAGATCCTGCCCCCATCTGTCCTGTTCAGAAGATGATTTGTAGCTGGCCAGCACTGTGCAGATACATCACTGAGTCTGAATTAACGTGGAGGAAGCGAATAGATTACCGGGCTAAAATCCCAGTGCTGAGAGAATTAAAACATGTACCAGATCTGGAAGCCAGGTCCTATAAAAGCTGCGGACAGCATCTAACGCTTACCGTTGAGGAAAGCCACTTGCAACTCCTGTCAGCTTCAATATCAGACCTATACTGTTAGGAGACCTTCTTTTCCTCAGAGTAGTGAGCAGATGTTGATAGTCCACTTCCCAAAGTCTGTTCTTCCATCCTTTTTAACTCCGGGGCATTCCCTGGCTTGCTTAATTCACACCTGTCACCACCTCCCTTTTAGCACCTTGGGGGTCCCTTGGAGACCTTGATTCTCAGTTGCTTCTTGTGCTTTTCCTCGTGGTGAACAGCTCCAAGTCTCCCCTGTTGTTTCTTTTTGCCCTCTTACTGATACTCTCTGTCTCGGTGTTGGGGCAGGTGTTAGGCCATTTCTCTCCTTGTCTGTTTTTATATATCTTAATTTTTAGTGCTTAAGGCCAGTCCCATCTCACCAGTTGGTGCTTAGCTTGTGCCTTGCAGGGAGGTGAGGGAACTCCCATACTTCCTTTGTCTTATCTATGTTAACATCTTGTCTTATTGCTTGGTTCTTCCTGCCACTTGCCAGAGTCTGGGGGAAAGATTAACATATGTTAACAGATTGCTATAACACCTCATTTTTTCTTAGCCTCTCCTAGTGGAAAAGGAGGCAGAGCAGAAAGCAAACTTTCACCTGGAGTGAATGAAGCAGTTCTCCTGAAGAACGGTGTCCTTTTCCTGTCCCTGAAGTAGCAGAAGTGTTTGAGTTAAATTATTAAAGAGTACCTAAAGCAGTAGTCTCGGGAATTCTTAATCCAGTTATTCATGGTTTTGCAGGGAACCCAGCTACCTAAAGCCAGACTTTGTCACTCCTGACAGTACTTGTCAGAAGATCATATTCCTAAAAATTTCCATCTGCTCTACTCTGTTGGCATAAATCATACTTAATATGTTGATATTAAAGCTATAGGTGACAGAATTGAGAATCTGTGTTTCCATGTAATCAAATAAGCCATAGAAACCAATTTTAACTTTCGTTGATACTACCTTAAGAATCCCAAATCCTTGATTAATAAGGATGAATGTAACATTTGAGGGGAGTTTAATTAGACCCTCTGTCTTTGTCCTGCATAACAATATTATGCCACTTTATGATTTCAACCATGTCAGCACTCAGAATGAATGGCTGTGAACTGTGAAATTATAGGGCACATTTGTCATGTCACTGACTAAACAATATTGCAGATCTTCTTGAGAAATACAACAATAGGATGTATCAGTCACAAGTTATGCTTGCAGTGGAAGTCAGATCTTGACAATAACGCACTTTGTCATTACTGTTCTCTTCTAGTTTCAGAAAAGGCAGGATTTTGCCTCTGGAAGAAGTAAAGGGTATCTTGATTATAATATGTTAGCTATCAAGTTTGAGGATGCTGTAGGAGGAGGCAAGTTGACAGGGAAGGAAGGAGGTGGTAATAATTTCTGTTAATATCTTAAAACTGTTGAATTCTTGAGTCCCGCTCAGCCAAGTTAGATCATGTGTGCACATCTGCATGTAGTTACAGTTTTCAGTGGTGCTTTGACAGAAATTCGTTTGGACTGGTAATATGTAAGATTGTAGCTTGAGTGACCAGTGTTATTTTAAATGAAGTCAAAAGCTGGAAAACCAAGCACTCAAAGTTTTCCAGGAAGACTGCTAACCTACCTACGCCAGAAGCCTGTCATCCAGTGGAAGTACATAATTAAGCCATTCTTGTTCTTCTTGTGGAATTCAGCACTTCTGTCTTTAAAGCAGGTATAGATCTCAGATGGGACCAGAGCAGATGTTGTCTGGCATTCATGTCGTGACTGGAAAAGGGAAATGCTGTAATTCTTTCATAGCTTTTTTGCCCTGCTGTGAAGGTATGAGGTGCTAATGTTATAGCTCTATTTCATTCATTTGCCATCTCCAGAATAAAGGCAGAACAAACCAGGGACACACTCAGTTCAGTGGCAAAGTTCCTACTGTATCTGGATGTGGAATTTCATTTCGGAGCAGAAGCTTTCCCAAATACACAGAAATTCTGCTCGTGTTTACGGCCGCTGCTTAACTACAAGACATCTCTAGTCTGTGCATTTCAAGGCATAAAGAACCCCGTCTTCTTTCAGACTCACACCTTCCACGTTCTTGGAGTAGAATTTAAATTGAGTGAAGAAATTGTTGAAGGTTTAAGCATTCATTTTTACTAAATGGAGCTCTGCAACGTTACTGTAATAGGAAAAAAGTCTTGTGGAGTTCAATTGGAATTTTTCTATTAACTTAGTAATAAGGATGCCAATTTCTGTAAAATACTTTCTGAGTAAGAGTGAAATTATGCACTTTGTTAAGGAGCAGTAAGCCTGCAGATTCATTCTTGGTTCAAACGTGAATTGCTAGGGACTGACTAATTTTATGACCATTATGCTCTAGGTAAATATCCCTACAGAGACACGCCTGCATACTCTACATATAACTAGATAATTATTATCCATGTGATCCTTTGGGGCAGCTCCATTGGGTAGTAGTTAGCATTGCCTTGGAGATACTAACCTATCTCAGATTTCATCGCATAGCCCAAACCCTGGAGAATTTTTACACATTTACCTGTTTTAATGGGCCTCTCATAGTAATGTTTCCTCTTTTTCCTTTCCAGTGGGAAATTTCCAAAAGAATTCTACCTGCCTGAGGCTCAGCCTCTCTGGAGACTCAGCCCTGGGTCATTGGTAGCATTTTATACATAAAAAACAAAGGCAGCCACAGAGTTTATCTGATAATGCTGCAGGGCTAAACCAAGAAACTTTTGTATCAGAAGGGCACAAAGTTTGCAGCTTCAAAATGGAACACTCAAAAGTTGCTTCTGGCCCTGAAAGCTTCTAAGTTATTAACTAGTGTTTAAAACATACTGTAGTAGAGAAAGAAAACAGCACTGTCTCTGTTTTGCTTATTTCCATGTCAATCGTGTTAAGTTAGACTCATGAAAACTGTTACAGAGTGTAGGTTTTTGGGTACAAGGGAAAAAAAGCAGCCCATAATAGCTTTAATTGTTACATAACTGTGACCCTTTGAACGAGCCCTGCTTTGTGCAGTCAGGTGAGTTTTTTCATTTCAGCTTCTGTCAATTCTGGGAAAAAAAATAGCAGATACTTTTAGTTTTAGAAGTCTTGAGGCTTCCATTTTTTGTCGTATCAAATTGAAATGTTAACATTAATCCCACAGTGATACCATGAGCATGCATTGAAGATGGCTGGCAGAACATTCAGTTCCCTGACGGCAAGGGAAGGTGCGCGAGAAGTTTAGCACTTGGGCATCCAGTCCACAGTTAAATAGCATATAGGAACTAAGACATAATAAGAATCTTAGGAAAGAATTAAATACCTTTGATTTACAGAGCATTATATAGTGTGTGTACTGAATACAATAGAGATCAAGCAGAAAAAACTATATATGACCAAGTATTGGAAGGCTGTTGGTAGAGTATTTGTCTCGTTGGTCCTAGACTGCAGTCAAGCGAGGCTGATCTCAAAACATCTAATGAAAGCTTTTTGTGTCCTAAACAAGTATGTATGTGGAGCTTTTTCCTCTAACTTCTTCGCATTTTCCATCATTGCCCAGCAGATTTCTTAAATGACATGCATTTGTCATGTTGCTTAATGTACATCTGAAAGGGGCTTGGCTATTACGGTGATGAGTGTGATATAAAAATTGTGCTGTAAAGAGTAGATTTGTTGTAGGCAGTATATCAGAGTAAGCATTCAGATGCACACAGGATACTCACCCAAACAAAAAAGATGCTTTCTAACCTCCAAAGGAATATTACTGAGAGGTTTTCAGCACAGACACAACTTTTAGCAAACACAGGGTTATCTTCCCTCTAAAGAATATAAAAAACTTCCTATTTCTTTGAAAAATGTGGGGTTTTTTCATAGGTTGTATATGTTGGAAAACAAAAAAGGGCCATTTGCTCTATCCTGCTGTACCTTGTGACATGTTTTTCAGAATATTTAGCAGAATTTAATTTCTGTCAGTATTCTCTATTAATATTTACACGTTCAGGACAAAATCTGTTTTGCAGTAACATCAGTTAGACCAGGGGTGTTACAACAAATATCCCCGGAGTAAATATAACTTAGTGTGAAATCTGACTTTTAACATTTTTGTTCAACAAGTGAAAAGCAGTATTTCATTTTTCAAACATCCCTTGAAGACACAGGCCGGGGGAGGAGGAGTTTGGTGCAGTGACCTATAACAAATGTAACAACCTAGACTTGATGACATTATAAATAAAGTAACTAAGACGGAATTATACCCAATCTTGAAAAGCGGTAAGGGCCAGACAGGTAAGAGGGAAGCCCATGGGTTTTAAAGTGCATTTGGACAGCTTGAATGCCTGAGAATCTGATTCATAGCGATTAGAAAAGGTAGATCACGCTTCCCGTTTCATTTGTCACGGCCATTGAAGAGAGTGAGTTAGGCAAACAAGAGAAACTGGCCTAAAATAAAGGAAAAGATGTGACATGATATCACACATTGCTGCGACATTTAGGACAGAAAGTGGTTACATGTTTTTTGTATAGTTCAGTGTACTCAGTCAAATAAGCCTCAAACAGGAGATTGCCTATTATTACAAGAAGAATAAAAGAGAATTAATTAAGTCTCTTCTGTAAGAGCTGTACTCAGGAAGTGCACAGTGTATTCAAACCCAGCTGGAAAAAATGAAAACTTAATTTGTGTTATTATTAACCAGGAATAAATGTGCCTTTTTCTTAATATTATTGGATTGGATGGTAGTGTTAATTTTTCTTGAATATTTTATAATCTCATTATACTCACATAGTACTGAATTTCTCACCTACCCTTTCCTTCTCTGTTATTGAGTGCTACAAGGTTGGGAAGTATTTTCTCAGTGGGTATTAATTCCTCTGGGCTACGTAACGATGCAAAAGCATTGAGAAATTCTATTTCCCTACTATGAATACAGTTATTTTTAAACAAAGCTAAAGTAAAGAACTAAAAGGAAAAACGTCTTAATTGCTGCAATAATAATACCAGAGTGACATAGTTGATGGAATTAGCTGACTTCTATTTCTATGGAAACAAAGTTATTAATTTGCTGGCTCTTCACTGATTTATGAAACCCTATGAGAATTTCCATTTCCTCTGGATAAAGTCAGACCATTAATCAAACTTTAGACAGCCTTGCATATATTTTTCACATAGTCATTGACATGGAATTAACATCATCATGTTCGTGTGTTGTAACACACAACTGAAAACATAATCTGATGCTGAGCAATGGTAAGGATATGTTTTTTACTATGATACCAATTTAGCACAAGTTTTTACCTAAGTGCCTCTGTAATTTTCTAAAATTAATGCCTACACAGAGTAATTCTCTCATACCTGTGTGAAGAACTCATAGAATTTCCTTGAGAAATCCTTCTTGGATACTTGTATTTGAATGCACTTGTGTGTGTATAATATATTTTTCATGAAGGAACACTAGGAACGTAGAGGAAATGTGTAGGCTACTAAGAAAAAGAACATTATAAAAGTCTAACTGTTTGAAAAATCCACATAGTTTTCTGCTCTTCCACTGGCCTTTAGAGAATTCAGCCTTCTTAATAGATGCTTGTTAGATTAAATAAGGAGCAGGGAGTTAACTAGCCCCTCATTCACTCAGTGATTGACTCCTAACTGTGGCCAAAATCGTCCTGATTTGATTCTGTTTCATTCTGAAATATTTTGACTGGGTCTGGAACTCCACAGATCTCCTTCCTAAAGGTAGCATTTGAGAAGTCCGTGTGAAGGCCTTGAGTCAGGCGAAGCCTTTCATTCCCCATCTCCTTCTCCCAGTGCCGTGTACCAGCAGGAGCTTGAATTTCCAACACGCTGCTGCTGTTTCTGTCAAGCTCTCTGCTTCAGGGACCTGGTGGTGGGCAGGGGAGAGACATGGCGGCATTTTGTTGGTTTGGAGCTGGCATCCTGTCACGGTGGGTACAGGAGATGGGTTAGTGAAGCCATCCAGCCTGGCTGATAAAGCTCTGTGCACAGGCACCCATCCCAGAGGTGCAGAAACAGAAATGTAATGGGAAGTGTGTAGATGCCTACGCTCAGGTCTGTGTGCTGGGACGTGCCCGGGGGTTGGCGGGAGCCTGCCGGCTGCGGCAGCACGGGCAGCACGGGCTGCGTGGCAGGAGAGGCTGAGGGCTGATGCTGCAGACCCCTGTGGGTACACACAGCTCTCCCTCTTGAACAAACCCTCTCCAAGAGATGCCACTTCTTAACTGGGTTGTTATTGTGAACTGGTAACATGAAATATAGTTCTGAGGATCAGCTCCACATTCAGCAAAAACTACAAATAACGGCTCAGGCAGTGCTCTAATGTTAGAAAAAACAAGATTCCAGCCAGGTTTTTGCCTGGATCTGGTTCAGCTCAACTCCCAGGATCAGTGTTTTACTTTGGTGAAGTCTGGATTCCAATGCGGATCTTTGCCGCTCAAGATTATGCCTGTCAAATATGTGAAAACATGCACTTATAATCACAGGATTAGCAACCAGTATCTCACCAAAATCAGTTGCTGGGGAGGGAAACCTGCCCCAGCTGTGTATTCAACATGAGCTGTCACATACAGGCAGTTTAGAGAGAGCTGGGGCGACAGTGTTGTGAAGGGATAAGGGGAGGGAGTGGGCAGGAACGGGGCTGGTTTTCCTGCCAAGAATCTCAGGGGCTTTTCTAAGTCAGCAGAACATTATTGCTCTCCTATCATGTCCTGTGTTACGGAGCTCACCTTAGAAATAGCTGAATCTTAGAAATAAGTCCTGTGCAAGTTCAGCCAACTCAGGAATGGCCCAGCTCTGTCAGCACAGGAAACTATTTCCATTACTTTTCTGGCAGTATCAGCTTCTTCACGGATTTTCTTTCTGAATTGCTACTTATTGCATGGTCAATTTATTGTGTGTTAAATTTTGTCTGTCCTTTCTTGTAGTAGTCCCTTTTTTCTTTGTCTTTTGTTGCTAAGCTGACAAAAAGCTGGTTAAGATCTGTGTGCTGGTTCATCACACTAAATATACTTCTATGTAAATTTCTTGGCTGAAATACTTGATATGGGTGGGGGAGCCCTAATTTTATTGTTTGGGTTGTTTAGTTTTTTTTCTTGAAGAAAAATCTCATGGAATTAGGACCCAAGTCTCAGGTAAGTTTGTTTGAAGTATTTGTCCTTCATAATGATTTTTTTTTTTTCATGGAGTTACTTGGGAATAAGAAAATTGCCACATGACTGAAGTGATGTCTTTTCTGTGAATCACAGGGTCTGCCCTTCACTGTAGTTACATGTTATTCGTAGCAGATACTTCACACTCTTGTTTTCAAGGATGAATATTTCCCACTTTGTCCAAGACAGACTCAGCCTCTCGTTCTTCATTGCTTGGAACCTTTCCTTTTATCTCTTCTGATCTTGCCGTGACAGAGGAGACGTTCCCTCCATGGCATCTCTTCTACAGCTTTAACTTACGTTGTCCAGTGATTTCAAGGTTGAGGTTTGCAAGTCTGGAACTTGTTTTCTAACAAAATGTCTATTTCATTAATATTTTGCACTTTTTTGACTGTGATCCAGATTTCTGTGGTAGAACGGATTTCACTGAGCTACTACATTTTCAAGGTCTCATTAACTTTTAAGTAACTGTCCATTCAGCAATGTTTACTGTCTCTTTCAACTCTGTTAACAATTAATCAGATTCCTTTATTTGGAATTGCACTGTGGTGGCTAATAGCTGCTTCCTGACTTGTGTTGTAGTTTATCTTCCCTACCACCTCCCTCCTTATTTTTTCCAGGTATTAATTTAAAAAAAAAAAAAAAGCTATAAATATTGGGCTCATTTTTCCCTAGTAAATGTTGCCGTTTTTAAAAAAATAAAAACACTGGCAAAAGTATCATCCTTCACCTTGAGAATCATAATTTAATCTCCTTCTAGAGGTAACTGTTTTCTTTACTAGTGAGCCTGACAAAAATACCTCACAGTTTTTCCTCTTTCAAATTCTAGCGTAGGTGCTCCCACGTAAATCAGGAGAATGTGTCAGTTTTAATTCATCTGAAATTCATAGTTCTTTCCTAGCATTTCCTCTAGCACTGAAGAGGAAAAAATTACTACATGTAGTAAGGGATAAGATAGAGGAAAGTCATGCTATTAACAATTCTGAGTGCCTTGGGGACGGGCAGAGGCTGTGGTCCCAGAGATCCCACGTGTCTGTGTTCACATTTAGATGCTTTTCTTCCCATTTGTGAACATCGTTCGCTTCCCAGTGAACATCTGTAAGTAATGGGAAAAGCTCTGCGTATTTCAAAGAAAGTAATTCTGTTTAATCTATGGGAACCAATTAAAAAATGTCCTCCGTGGTATTTCTTGCTCCTCTAGCAATAGGGACACTGGCCTGTGATAGTTCTAGACTTTAGTTATTTTCAGAGTGACAAGGAGAAGAAAAATCCCCATCTCTGAGACAACATAGTCCCAATTTCTTCTAGATTTATAGGATCAGAATAGTTCTGTTTGGAAGAGATCTATAGGATCATCAAGTCCAACTGTTGACCCAGCACTGCCAGGTCACCACTAACCCATGTCCCTCAGCACCACATCTCCACAGCTTGTAAATCCCTCAAGGGATGGGGACTCCACCACTGCCCTGAGCAGCCTGGGCCAGGGCTTGACAGCCCTTTTGGTGAAGGACTGGACTGTAATTCTTTGAAAAGTTTTGACGAGAAAAAGGCAACAAAAGAGGCGAGTGAGTGTGAAGCAAACAGACCAAGCAGCGCGCAGGGGATGCCGGCTGCACTAACCTCTGCTTGGAAAGGCACTTGAGACTGGCACAGGACATAAACTGTGCTGAAGTGATTATTCAGCATATTCACCAATTCGTTACACTTTCCTTTTGGAAAGTAATTTGCAGAAACATTCCCTTCCTTCCTTACGAGATGAGTCCCGAAGTTAATGGATGTTAGCAGGGGCCAGGGCTGGACCTTGTGCGTACGTGTGTATCACCCAGGCTCAGGCTGCAGACCTGCGCTGGAGCCAACACTCGCCGCTCCCTTGCCCTGTCTCTGGGGAACTGCTTCAAGCAAGTGTCTTTTCTTTGTGACTTTAGTATTAACAGGGCCAGAACTAAGGTTTCATGGCAGCTGGCAGAAGTAATCCCTTGCTGGGACCAGGCAGTTCCTGGCAGGAGGACCCGTAGTCTCACGGGAGCTGTATTGATCCAGACAGACTAATGCTTCACAGTAGCGAGCCACTTCTCACCTCTTTTCTGCCCATCCCCTTAGAAAAAAATAACTCGCACTGAATCTGTAGAAATGTGCTGTTTCGTGGCTGTGTTCAATAGTGACATTTTAGTAGTGAATCTACTGGGCTCTCATAAAAAATTTCCTCTATTTTCAAGACCTACCAGGACCCCTGCTTGAAAGAGAAAGCAGCAAGTGGCTTTGCAGAGGGAGAAGCTGCTTTTGCTGGAAGCAGAGTTGCAAAGAACTGGCATGTGCAGAAACTTGATAGAGCTTTACTGCCGGAACCTTCTCTAGGTGGTTTATAGCGGAACCTCCAGCTCATCTCACGTTGATTAGCTTTTGAGGCACAATTGCTACAATGAAAAAACTTTTCCTGATTTGCATGTGTCGGCAATTATTCTAACAGTAACAGCCTGATTATACTAGTGTGTTAGTCCCAGATATGCTGTATTATTCCCTAGCTTTAGGAATAATTCAAATAGTTATAGCCTCTGGCTTCATTTAACCATAGCCCTAATCACATCTGATTAAAAAATACATAAATGAGTTTGTGGATTTTTTTGTTGTTGTACCTCAGCTTCCAGGATTTTTTTTGCCCTAAAGGAGAAAAAAAAGAAAATTAGATCTTGGTATAGAGAAATGTTTGAAAGACTGTATAATAATAACAAAAAATATTTTTCTTTTCATAACATTTTATTTAACTGTCTTATTATTACAGTTTTAGTATTCACATCTGATTAATTGCTGTGGGTTTTGTGTCTGAGTTTTTTTATTATTCTAGTTGCAATGACTCTCCTGTTACTTTCTTCATGTTTACCAAGGGGTTTTACTCCTGTTGCTTCTCCACACAAATAACTAATTAGTTAACCATTTTCTCATCCAATATTTTTCAGTGACAGGGGACTAGAAACTGAGTTTCATCTAATTTTTCGCTCTGTTTTGATCATATCTTTGTAGATAGAGAATTGTGGTGAAAGCCAGTCTGCTAAATACTGATGTCACAAGCAAAATAAAGCTGAAGCGATGAATGTTTTTGCTCAGATGGTGAGGTGGGTGCATCTTTAAAAGTGCCCTGCAGACAGAAACAGAAGCAATTGCTGCCTGCAGTGTGGCCGCAGCCCTGCAAACTGTTCCCTCAGGGCACAGGAACCACTTCCAGTGCTAAAATCTATGAGATTGGAGCCCCAGCCTGAAAAATGCTTGGTCACTGGTGTCTGAGCAAAGGAGCTCAGTGCCTTCGAGTCTGATGCAGAGTAGCACCAACATTTCTTTTTGTAACACTGACTAATTTCCACTGTGCTCCCTCTGATTCACTGAGTAGCCAGAGAAAATATTGGGTATATATTGATCTGTCATTAGCAGTAAAGATGAGCGCCTGCAGCTCTCTCGTTTGACCTTTTATGCTGTCCCATATGCTCCAGTTTGCCTGTACTGGCAATGCTTCATTTTTACCTGGATGAGACAAAAACCATTTCTGTGAGAGGCACACGACTTAGTTCTGTGTGCTGGGTTTGCGTGGGGCTCCGAGTGAAGGCAAGAGAAAACTCCACAAATAGAGATATCACAGTGTTGTGATCTCCTCATACCCATGTAAAACAATACTTACCTTGCAACCCATTTAACTGCAAATAAACTGGAGCAAGCAAGTTTTTTATCAATTTTGTTTATTTATTTTGATTTGAAGCAAAATCATTCCTGCTGAGATTTGCTTCTTGCAGAAAATATACTTTGGGGGGAGGAGGATTTAATTTTTATTATTTCTAGCTGAATTTTTTTTAAATTATAATTTTAAGTTGGCATTTTACTTTTGTGAACTGGAAATCGAGTGTTGCAGCGTTTTAAGTGTGATAGCGTAGATTCTATGATTTATTGACATAGCTTTGGATATCAGTGGAAAGGGCGTAACAGGGATAAGTTGTCACCCAGACCACTGGGCAGGCTCCTTTTCTGGCCATAAATATCTATATATTATTCATAAAGTGAAAGGGTGACTGAAAGAATGCAGTTCAAATGGAAGCTTGTTCTAGACAATATTTTGCATTTATACAGCACAGAGGAGTTTTAGTAAAAATTGCTGAGCTCCTCCAGTGGCCTGCTCAGCCCTGCGGTACCGCAGCATCCCTGCTCGCTGTCTCTGTAGACTAAGCTGAGCTTTTCTTGAATCTGAATTGGTGGAAAACTGGTATTAACAAATACCTGACCAAAAAATGTGCGTAAACCAGAAGCTTACCTAAAAAGCAACATATATCAGTCTTGTGCAGCAGCGCTGAGCTGGGGAGCGTATCTATCCTGTCCAGTGGACACCCGAACAGATACATGTGCACGGGGGGAGGTGATTGTTGCATTATTTCCTGTGCCGGGTTGGCACTGAAGCCAGAGAAGTATGATGCCTACTCGGATAGGGTTAGAATAAAGTCTGTGCATGCTTATGTTTCTACATAAACTCCTGGAAACTTGAGAGACGCTTCAGGATCACCTGGGAAAAAAGTGTTGTGGAGAGTTAGAGCAAAGATTGTCATGCCCGACCTGCAGAGCTAAGTGATGCACTAGTGAGTAGCTAATGAATGCGCCCTGGAATATGTCCAGTTTATCAAAGAGAAACGTGAATTTTCAGTGCCCAAAAATGCTCTGAGTAACTTGTGGCAGAACATTGATGGGGATTTTAATTTATTTTTTTAAATTGTATTCTAAGTTGACATTTCCAGCCTGTGAAAATACAGACAGTCTGCGAGCTCATAAATCTGTTCCATGAAGCTGAAAAATGGCTATTGCATAAATCCTCTATCTTCAGTAAGTTTAAAAATGCATCTGACCTAAAACCTCTCAGCAGTGTCACCAAAAAATGTGATTTATTTCAGGTTTTAGATTTTGTTAATGATATGTTTGTTCTGTCTAATAATAGTATATTTCAGTTAAATTTGTATATTTTAATTTTTTTTTTATTTTAAAGAATCTAGCCAAAGTAATTTGAGCGTGTCCAAATCTCTGCAGGAGAGCACTGCAGCGGATATTTTACAGCCTGCTGCACATTTAGCATATAGCTACACTTCTAGTAACAACATCTCAATCCAAATTCAAAGCCATGCATTTTGTATGATCACATATTTAATGGGAAAAGATGGCTGACGACGCTTGGTTTGCCAGCAGCAGCGTCTGAGCCAAATGTGGGGAGTGGAAAGTACAAACAGGTGACAGTTTAGATTTCTTTTCCTTTCTAACTTTTGAACAGCGGGTTTTGAAGATTGTTGGGAGCTTAACTCTATGTTAACAGAGCATGTTTACAAGGGACAAGTGTGCGTCAAGGGTTTGCTCAGATGCAGTCAGGTTTAGTATTCAACACAGGTCTTTAAAACTCAGTGATCATTTAGTGTAATCACAAAGTTAAGCGTATAGAAGATAGCTTCTGAAAGCCTTGAGGGTCAGTAATCACTGTGTACGTTGATACAAGTGACCAGAGGAGATCCGAAAAAACCCTCAAGGGACTATCAGTACCGTTGCCTTTACCATTTCTCTTTAAACCTGTAGCTTTTTTGATTAATAATTGCTTACCTTTTGTCTGTGGTGAAGCACTTGAGCTTCTGCTTTTCCTGTGATGTGAAATCCTCTGGTTGCTTTGGAATCCTTACCTGGAATGGAAATGCTTGTCTAGGTTGTGTCTACCACATGGTGGGTAGGTATCTGGGCTAGCTTTAAAGTAACTGGGACTAGTAGCAGCCTGTTATTGATAGCACGGAGCTTAATGCAGGGTTTTTTTTTTCTGTTGATCCACATTACAGGGGTGAAAAGAAAAACGGTACAACTAAAGAACCAGCCCAGCTGGCTGACTTCGGTAGGGCTGCACGTGTTGTTATGTCATCTTGTGTGTCCTGTACGTTGGATGACAAACCTATTGCCATCACTCAACGGGGATCTTCATTAGCTCTGTTACGAATATTTAATACTCCCAGTTGCCCAAAACTGCCAGACTGTTAGTCTGGATCCTCGAATGTCACACATATACCTGAATTCCCCGTAGCCGGGTGTCCTGCGTGCAGAGCCTCTAGCAAACAGCACACTGAGCAGTCGGTGTGTCTATAGATAGATTGCCATTGCCTGATGCATCCCCTCGGGAGCACGAGGGCCCCACGCTCGGGTCCAGAGCAGCACCTTGAAAGCCGCGTGGAGCAGGGGCTCTAGCAAGGGCCGGGGCAGCGTGGTGTGCCCGCTTGCCAACAGCAGTACAGCTGGTGTGTGTATGAGAACCTGCAGCGCTCAGGTGTTGCCCCTCTCTCCTAACACAGCCATTTACCTGTTCACATGCTTTTGTTATTTCAGGCAGTGTCATTTGAATTGCTAATAAATTATGAAAAAAGGCTTAGCTTTGAATTATTTCTCAGTTATGCCTACATAGCAGAATGCTCTAAGCAACAGCAGAGTTATGATGGAATTGTCATAATCTTGTGCCCGTAATAGTAATTTTATAGTTCTGACAGCAGTGCCACACTAACTGCATGCGCTAATGTAACAGGAGTTGCAAACGAAGGCACAGAACTGTTAGGGCAGGTCAGTGCCAACTGCACCGGAGATGAGCGGTTGGCATTGGCACTTGGTTGGACTGCAGACCATCGCTGACTGTTGAATGAGATGTGAAACAGCGTAATGCTCACATGCAGGCTCAGATCCCGGCGTTTCCAAATTGAGTAGCGAGCCAGGGACGTGGTTTGGTGGCGACCTGGCAGTGCTGAGTTAACAGCTGGACTTGATGACCTTTAAAGGTCTCTTCCAACCAAAATGATTTTATGATTCTACCAGCATCTGAGTTTACCTCAGAAGGGTGTGAAGACATCCTGTCATGTGGACCTCGGTAGAAATGGGCTCTTCAAGGGTCATAAAGAAAGAGAAATTTATTTGGGTATCGAAACGGGAAGGCACATGAGGAAGTAGTATTGAAAGGAGGTATGAAAAGCCTTTTTTAGGAACTCATCTTTCACAGACCTGCTTACTGGTAATATTCTTTAAGCTAATGCGATAAGGTAAACGCAAGTCTTACTGACAGTCTCTCTCTTTCATTGCCAGAATATTTTGTTAATATGGTGAATTCAGTTATCCTTAATAACATCTCCTTTCTATTGCTAGGACACGCTTTGTCACACTAAACACAAGGACTGTGGGTCATGTGTTACTGACCTGTACAGCGTAGTGTTTAGGGACGGCAGCAGAAGATTTTAGGTAGCAGCTTTATATTTGGGTATAAAAAGGAAAACAAACTGATATATTCACTTACACCTTTAGATGAATAAATTTATTCATGAATGTTATTTTTCAATACCTGAAAAATGTGTAAACCCACAACTGCTCCAAAGATATTATTCCAATGGCTTTACTGGCAAAAATATCATTACAAAACAAAGGTTAATATAGTTAGAGAATGTTAGATGTGATATATGCTAGAGAATTATGATTACCGCTTTCATGTAGCGTGCGGTAGCAATGAGAGACCCTGCTGTGCAAGGCTCTCAAGATACATACATGAAATGAAAGTTGCTCTGCCGAAGCTCATGACCTAAACCAGTATGGGAACAGGAATACCTTCCTTATCATATAGTTGCGTAGCAGAAAAACTGCAGTGTGCCATCATTAATGGGTCTGGAGTAGATTGCAGCTGGAGAGTGGCTGCATGGCAATAAGGTTTCCTTTCTACTCCTCCTGGTACCAGATGCTGCCATAATTAGTGCAGGCAAAAGGTGGTGATGGCACAGTGGAAGAGATGGAGCATGATGGGAAGCAGGTTGATCTCTAAAGCTTTACATTATGTCGTCTGTACATAAAGCATATGAAGCACGATGTGGTTTTGATCCAGATTTTTAATGTTACACTTCAATTTTGGGAAGTGTCTTTGCCTTTCTCTTAGACCCACCATTTTTTACATAGGCACGAATAATTATGCTGTAATTGCTACACCGGCCTCTCCCAAATGCCTGTGAATCTTTTTCCAGAGCCGGTTGCTCTTGATTTTTCAGGTGGACTTGATATAATGAGATGAAATTCCTTTTGGCTTGATTTAAAGTTTACATAATGTGTATATTTAGAGATTTTTTTCATTCAGAGGCAAAAGAGAGCTCTCATGCTGAGCTCTTGGACACAGACAATAGCACAGATAATACAACGTTACCTTCCTCACTGATCATTTTACTTGAATAGTTCAAGAAGAGCTCTTAGAAAAATTTCAGGGACTGCCATTATATGGTAGAGTCTCAGCAGGAGCAAGACAGATACAGTAACTTCAATATGTTACCTAATTGTAGGTGAACTGCTGTGGATTCAGAAATGTGGATAATGTGACTGCTTTTCATTCAAAATACAAATGTGTAGCTGTACTTCCTAGGTGAAATATTGGGTCTGTTCAACTGATGTTTATTCACTTAAGTCAGTGGGACCGGGATCCATAAAAGCAGCAAAATATGATTTGGAAAATTTAATGTATGAATAAGCTTTGTTATGTTTCTGATGCTGACTCCTGGCAGTCACTTTGAAACGGTATGAACAGTATCAATATTTGGACACTTGGTTTCACCCAGGATCAGTAAGTGTGTGCACACACATATACATCTGTATGTATTACAGAGAATATGGATTTTCACTCATCTGGGTTTAACTATCTGAAACATAGTTTGAAAAAACTGAAGGAGATGAGCTACTACACAATTAGAAAATGCTGGTAAATATCTTTCTGCATCTTTAGAAAGGTATTCAAATTATTCTTTTCTATTCCGTCTACCTGGGTGCTTTTGATGTCCCTCATTGCTATTATGTTCTCAGTCCTTTTGCAGAGATTTACAGATTTTATCCCTTTAACAGCTTTTCAAGGCGGAAACACATGCTCACCATTTTAAAGCTGAGCTGGGGGCACAGGGTGAATTAAAGGCCTTCCCTAATTCCATTGTGACAGAGCCAGGACTCAAAGTCCAATGGTGCGAGTCCTCAATCAGCCAGACCATCCCTACTCACTAGTCCACCGCAGCGTCGACTTGCTGCCTGCAGCCTCTCGACCTGTTCCACATTATCATGGCAAAGCCCAGCAGCAGGACCAGGCAGATACTTCATGGGGCAGTTCCGCTGTACCACTTCTTTTCTGTTGTCTGTCTGGTGACACAGTCTCTGTGCGATGTGACTGCAGCAGTCTGCAGAGCAGCCGCCCTGGCCAGCCTGTCTGAATTGCTCACCTTAACTCCCGTCAATGATGCACATCAATCTGGCGCGGATGTGTCATTCAGCACAGACTTGGCACTGCTTCGTTTTGCATTCCTTCTCTTTCTGTTAAAGCGTAAGAGCCAAGACCCCTTGGCTCCACATGGGAAAAATCTGGCAACTACCAAGCCCCAGAAGTCCTTGCCAAGAGCAGCATCTAACTGTGCCTCGATGCCTGGCTGCTCTCCTGTGGCACCACGGGCTATTGCGCTGTCGGCTGTGAAATTCTTTTTGTGGCTAGTGCAAGGCTGTGGCTCTGATTAGATTTCTCTGTTATCACCAGTGTTCTGTGTAATGATCTTCTGTGCTAATCAAGCTCCCAGCCACCGGCACCATGCACGTCTGCTACCAGCCCCAGGAGGTGTTCTCAGAATTAGTTTCCTGTGGTACAAGAGGGAGAGCATGCCATTTATAAATTCTAAATTATTTCCATGTATTTGCTCCTTTATTGTAGTTCTGCACCAAATAGGGCAAGTGCATATTTTGATTGATTTGCATTCTCTTGTTCTACAACTACAGCCTTGCTGCATCTGTCTGTAGGTCTGTATTTAAGGTGTATATTTAAACTTTGCAGCAGCCAATTTCCAGTCTAAGGGAAGTGGTTTTTCTGCTTCCTTTGCGATACCTGGCATATAGATAGTGCAAGGCCATGAACCCAGTGCAAAGAGGTCACAATCAAACAGGTTACACCCACTTGCCCATGCCTTGGTGTTGTATAAGCCCTTGGGTACTGTAAGCTGCTGGCGTGGTTTAAAATTAAAAAAAAAAGCCAAGAGTGAAATAAAGAAACTCCACAAAGCAGCACTAAATTTCACTACAGCGATGTAGAGTAAGTCCATACTAAAGAGTAATTGGCTGACCAGATACCACAGTTCTGTATCCACACAGGCATGTCAGTGTACTTGCAATTTGCAAAAGCGAGTAGGTACCATGCAGGCACACAAGTTCATGATTATCTGCCTAAAAAGCATGGTCTGATTTTCCAAACTGCTGTGCAATCAACGGATCCCACTAAAGTCGAAAGTGGGAAGTGAAAATGTGTATTCTATACTTCTGGGGTTTTATAGTGCTTTTCTTAATGAATCTATTCTAAAGCATTTGCTAGCAGAGCCCTCAAAAAAATGAACAATCATCTTAACTGTACTGCAGTATACTCTTACAATAAGTAAAAAATGTGGTGGGAAAGACAAAGTACCACTTTTACGATATCCTGTGCCAAATCACAGGTTATACAACTTGGGTTTTTATTTGCACAGCCAACAGTGCTTTGTAGAGCAATCAGGGAAGATAATACAATCCATTTTAAATTCTCATTACTTTAGAAGTGTTGAATCTTCGTAAATTGTTTTGGGGTTAATTGAGAATTTGCAGTTTTACAATAGACTAGGAATTGTTTAGGCTGCCCTTATTTCATTTTTTTGTGCGTACCTTTGTTGCAAAGTTATAAAAACAACAATAAAAAAGAAACAAAGAAGTGAAATGAAATAATAATTGGCATTGTTACTATTCTAGTAACTCGTTTGTACAGGAGATAAAGCTCAGGTATTGATTAATGTTTAAATGGTTGTGGAAGGACATGTTGGGTTGATGGAATGCCTCACTATGCACTAGCGTTTGCCTTTGATTCTTCTCCACATATTCCTTCCGGGATAATTTCTGCCCCGGGGGACACCAGTGGTGAAACTCTGGGTGACTTTTGTAGGAGCATGAATAAGCCAAGTGTTTTCAGTATTTGTCTCTTTTCCTCATAAGTTCCAAAAAGTTCTGGTTTCCAAATTTGTTCTTTAATTTATTTTAACATAATAGCAGCTCATAACAATGTGGCATTTTTCATGGCTGTATATGTTGATGTTTTGATGCTGAATCTGACTACCTGAACACCAGTGGGTTCCTCTGTACTGTGGAAAAGTCAGGCTGGTTCAGCAGCCCTGAGGAGGTTGCACTTTTTAAGCCTGAAGCAAAGTCTTGGTAAATAACAGCAGCTATGTGGACAGTGTTGTCTGTTAGCACGTCTGAAATCAGTCATGTTCATCTTCTGTAGGATCATACTGCTTCTGCTGGAGGTGCACCAAGAGATTTTGAGGCAGCTGGTGATTGTTTTGGTGAGAGATATTTCCTGAGGAGTTAAGAGGAGGCTTTCTGCTAAAAGCCATTTTATTTTTCAAAGACAAAACTCAGTATTTTAAGCTGGAGCCATGCACTAAGTCAGCTGCTTTTGTTTTTCTTTTACCATTGGCCAATGATCAGACCTACTGCTCAAACCCAGTAAAATTTGCTGCATGAATAATGAATGATGCCCTTGCCCATCTCAGACCTCTGACAGCTCAGAGCTGTGGCTCTGCCTGACTTTGCTGAGATTCCAGCAAAACCCCAAAGTTCTCAAACTCCACCTGATCAAAGGAACCGGACAGTGAACAAGCAGAAGTTCTGCGAGACTGAGAGATCTGAAATGAGGTCGAGGGGTCAGAGGCACTGGATGGAACAGCCGCGCGTTGTCACCTATGCTAATGGACATCCCTTAACGCTCTGCTGGAGAGATCTAGCAGCTAATCACAACTTACTTTTCCACTTTCCAGAGGGCACAGGAGACCAAAGCAAGCCTCTGAAATAAGCATTCAATGAGACCATGTCTCTCTCTATTGGTCTGCAATTCATTCTCTTCTTTTCTAGCAACTGCCATTTTATTTCATTTTACTTACTTTTTTCACCCTGCTAACAATCTGTTATTTTTTATTATTCCCTCAGGAAATAGTTGCACTGATAATTCTTTTTGGCAGCATTATCACATAGGGCACCTTTCAGATGAATGCCGCTATGAGGCACTGGCTAGACACGTACTCATTAAACACTAACAGGTTTCATGTCAATTACTCATAATTTAAAATGTCTATAAAAGATTGTATGGCTGTTTATGACCTATAACAATTCACTACTAAAAAGCTAAACAGGTTATTATACGAAGTATTGATTAAACAATTGGAGTTTTGGTTTAAAATATCGACATATTTCATTGGAAAGGGAATTGGTACCAGTTAATTCAGCTCTGTGTTGTTGTATTACTTAATATATTTAACTGAGTATAGAATTGGGCCCTAATCATGAACATTCTTATTACTGCAGTCAAGTAGGGCAGTTCTCAGTGCATAAATTCCACAATCGCTCTAAATAGCTCCAGTATCAGGTTCTAAACATTTGTTGATGATTAATGCAAAGAGCACAACGGTGAATTTTGCATTGAAGGATCTTGACAGCCTTCTTAGATCCTTGTTTAGACAACGTGTATGTGGTTGAATTGTTCCAAGACTCCGAGCATCGATCTGAAATCATCAGAAGCAGGAAACCACAGATCCCCAACTGCAGGACAAATGTGTGCAAACAGTCTGCATATAACCAGCTCCTGTTAGACCTAATGAATCCATGTTCTAACTCTCTTTTTGCTACCGTACCCCACAATTTATTACATTTCCAGGCTCACCCAAAATAAATAATTTTAATAAAAGAGTGAAAAACACTCAAAAAAAGAAATGAAAAATATAAGTACTATTCTAGCCAGAATTTTACGTCTGGAAAAAGGACCGTGAGAGGGTTGATGAAGTCCATAAATACCAGGTTGATGCAGAGGACCATCAGAAGTGTGCAGGAGCACAGCAGTAGGAAACAGGTCGTCCAGAACATTTTAAATATTGTTTTCTGTGCTTTTGTAGTAATCACTTATTTTATGTCTATACATATGATTTGCTAACAACTTCTTTATTTTTATTTAGGTATTCGGTTTACAAGGATCCAGCAGGCTGGCTAGAAATTAACCCTACCAACGGTACCATTGGCACCACTGCTATCCTGGATCGGGAGTCTCCCTACGTTCACAACAACATATACACGGCTCTCTTCCTGGCGATAGACAGTGGTGAGTAACTGCTGCGGCTCATACTCGTGAAAGTACGGGACCTTTTCCTGTGCTTGAAATGTCTGTGCACGTGTAAAGTTAACTGTACGCTTCAGCACTTGGCCCGGTGGCCACCTAAAGGTATCAGAGATCATTGTGACAGAAAACAGAGGAATGAACTTCAGACTTCAAACTTAGAACAGCTTTGGTTTAAGATTACGTCTCACACATTTATTCCCATGCTGAGATCTTAATGCTAGATGCAAATAGTCTGTGAACATTCTTGGAAAGTGATAAATCATCTTTATCAGAGTTAATATCTTCATAATATTTGAGCAGTTAGTAAGCCTGAGGCACCTAAATACCAATAACAACTCATCCCTGGTATGCTGAATTCTATTCTATTCAATACAATGACAGTGTAAATAAAAACATAAGTAAAAACCCTTGTTAAAACGCAGTATTTTTTATGCATTGTGTGGATTAAAGTTCCTTCTGTCAAATACAATCAAAATGAAACTATCTAGTGAAAATTCAGTGAGTGACTTTGGAGCAGAGAAAGAAAGAGAAAATTCTGAACATTGCAAATCTCCGCGGCTAAAGGCAAAAAATAAATAAAAGATTTGTCTATAATATAACAGCTAATAAGCCAATGCTTTTTTACAGCTGCAGCTGGTTTAGCCCTGGTGATTAATTGTAAAATGCTCTTTTTAGGAGAGTAATTCTACAATTTTGTAACCACATGACTCAGGGAACATTTGCAGGGCTTGACAGGAAAAATAAAAGTCGCCTTAAGTATAAAGAAAAGAATTCTGCTGGGATTATTATTTACTTATATCTGCATATACATGTTTTTCTTGGGAAATTTCCATGGAAAAATGTAGCACTAAACTTGTTTCATTCTTTTACTTGCTATTGGATAACCTTTTTTTTAAATGCCTCTTAAAATCTGGTACACTGGGAAATTTCATCTGACAACGAAGGTAAAAATTCAGGATATTATGAGGGATTATGAAAAGGACAAAGTTGTAAATGTTTTAAAGGTGGTGTCAAAGATCTCAGAGAGAATAGAGAGACCAAGAAGGTATTTCCAACTGCAGAAACGAGTCTGAGTGGCAGTGGATTTTGATTATACCTTTATGTTGCGCTTTGGGCCATAACACACATTGCTCGTCTATTCTAAGCCAAGAACCTCACTGCTGCATGACCCCTCAACTCCCAGGATTTTTTCCGTTCTGGAAATACAAGAGAAGGGAAAGGTGTCTGTGCACTGAAGAGCAGAGCGAGAGAAGATATTTCATGTGGGTTAGAGAACAGGAATCCTGCTCGGTTGGGGCACTGAGTCAGCATCTCATCCACGTGGCTGTCACTGTGTTTGTAACTCTGCGCTTAGCTCCAGGTTAGCTCCGCACAGGAGCTAATCTGCAATGTTATTGACTTCTTTGAATGAAGTCCTCTTAGAAACCACATGTGTGCATTTAGTCCTGTCATGCAAGGTGTTAATAGTGAACATTCAGGAGTATTGTACTACTTAACCGTATGTAGCTCAGCCACACGTGGGAGTGGCAGTAAACAGCAGAACTTCAGTAGCTGATACGAACCTTGGGGTCTGTGTCACCGCTGGATTCATTACCAACAGCTTCTGAAGCACGTTAAGTTTAGAGGCAGGTTAGAAATTGGAAAAACTGTCTACTAGTCTGCGTAAATACCTAAGAGTGGAGTGGAGCAGGAGCTCCTCTGGAGCCCCAGCCTCAACCTCAGCCATAGGGAGACACTTGCCTCTGGTCACACCTGGCAGGTGAGCAGTGCTGGGGAGCACCACTGCACTTCGGGCAGGCTTGAGATAGACAGGTGAGCTTCAGTTCAGCCGTGGTCCACTTGGGGTGAGTCTGCTGCCATTCGCAGAGGGAGCAGCGCTGTCTGTGCACAGAGCTGCTGCCAGTCTGAAGTCTCAGCCTAGGCTGTGGCTGAAGCAGCCAAGGAAGTTTTATAACTTTATTTCAACATGTAGGTTTGGGGGTCTGCCTTGTCCACTGCAGTGGTGCCTGGGACTGATGATATCCCTGGAAGGTGTTCCCCAACTTCTTCCTAGGCCACTGAGAATGCTAATTAGCAAAGCTGTGAAACCCACTTCATTTCTCTAGCCATCATAGCTAATGTCCATCTTGAAAAGGGAAATTACATTAGATGACAAGCCAAATTGTGGTAGAATAACATGAAATGAATACAGAATTCTTTCAGGACTTTAGAAGAAGATTATATTAACTCAAAAAGGAAATAAAATCAGATTAAATATAACTGTATGCGTTCTCTTTAAAACAGTATTGTCCACAAACTGCAAATCACTTTCCTCAGGCTGGTAAGTGTAGCCTACCTAATCCTAGTGAATGGGAGAGGGCAGCGAAGGCAGGATTAAGAATTGCCGAATGAGATTGGGTGGTAAATTGAAAATTCAGAGGCATTTCTAATAGAACAAGTCAGTTGCTTGGGCTAATAGACTTGGGGCAAAAAAGGGAGAATGGAAAAAAAGCCTGTACTTAATCAAAGGTACTTATTTCAAAAGCATTTGGTGTAGGTTGGTATTTCCTTTGGCCGGTCGTTTTATCTCCAAGTCAAATCTGACCTGTGTCAGCACATGCGCTGAGGAGCTCAGGGCTGCCATACTCTTTTTAACTGGGGGGTATAGAATAGCTCAGGTGATGTCCACCCCACCGCACAGCAGCATGAATTGGTGCCCAGCGCAGCTCCAGGAATAACACAGAGCTCCTCAGTCCAGCCCCAGCACCGCACTGGCTTCTGTGAGTCTTCCTGGACAAGCCAGCTCAGTGAGAGGTCTGCACACCCGTGTGGCCACGTCAGCATCGCCTGATCCATCTTCCCCCGAGTTCAGTTTCTGACAGCACCAGCAGGAGTGTCAGCAGAGTTAACACTGTTAATTGTCAGCATAAGGGGCTGCAAACATGGTGCTTACTGTGGAAGGGTGTCTGCGAGTTGTGGGCTGATGTGTAACAGTATTTATGATAAGGTGAGGTTCTAAAAATGAAATAAAACCTTAGACTTTGCTAAAGGACCTTAGACATACGCTGAAATGGTAAATATATTATTTTCTATTAGTATTCATAGCATATGGAGTTTATATAATTACAGAAGAGATACTGTTGTCCTATCATATTCCATGTTTGCTTTTCTTAAAAGTAACCTTACACTTGTGCGCTATCTTGGGTGGAGAGTGGAGACAGCTGAGAACAAACCTGACAGTGATCCTTCTGTCATACCCTGTCACTGATGGCAGCAGAGAATCTCTCACTGGCTTTCTGTTATTACGTTCCAGTGCAGGGGAAAAGTGCCAGGGCATTTTTTCTTTCTTGTAAAATGTTGAAGATTTCTGTCAGAGGTAAAACCAGGAGCTTCATGAGTGGTAATTCTTCATATAAATCCATCGTGTCTTTACCTTTCTTCAGTAAATCACCAAACGATTCTTTACCAGTAGGACAGTAACCATGAATGGACCACAGAAACTGGAGTCATTCCACTGCAAGAAGTAATTTAGTTGTTTGTGATATTCTTTTTAAACTTTATTATACTATTTTGCAGTGTTATCAAATAAACTGCAGAGAAGGGTGAGAGACCAGAGTAGTTGGGCATGAATGTTATTTCTGATCTAAACAGTTCCTGAAGCTTCCCAAACATAATTGAAACAAAGTATAAGAGCAAATTTGATGAACACAGTATTAATTTTATAGATAATAAAGTTTGACCTTTTATTGGGGGAAATTTCACTTTTTGGAATTAATATTCTAAATGAATATTCTAGTTTTCCCTATATTTTTTATTTCAGTAAAGGTCAAGGTAGTGTCTTTAGAATTCAAAAACTTTTTATTAAAGACCTGTGTGGACATAGTCTGGTCTATTAAAGAAGAAATTAAACACTTGTAAGAAATATCATGAAGCAGAGTTAACACATTAAAGTGTCATGAACTGTGTTTAATCTGAGAATGAGCTCATAATGGGGCAGAGTCAGATTAACGCAGACTTGGAAAACATCAATTCACAAAGGTGCCAGTAACAGTGATCATTTTATTTCCTGAATTTAGCGTTCTAACCACTAAAAATAATGCAATATCACAAGCACAGAGTGCCATTATTTGGGAGTGTATATGCAAAACACACCTATGGTAAATAGAGACAAGAAATCATTTGAGTTTGAGAAATCTGCTTGGAACAGACCTTCGAGATTTGCTGCATGACCATGCTGTAGTGTCACCCTACAGAGCCGGTTACACACCGCAGTGTTTGGGATGACAACCAGCAAGCAGAATACCTGCATGTTTTTCTCATAAGGTCAGTCATGCTAAAAGTTCTCTAGGAATTTTTTCCTCTGTATTCTGAGGATTTAATTCACAATTCAGAAAGAGTATGGAAGGAGAAAAACATGAAATTGTTGGAGGTGAAGCGAAAAAATACCTGGAAAATGTGTGAAATCTAAACCAGCTGAAACTGGTTTCTCCCTTTCCTTTAAGAGGGATGAATAATAAAATATACCCAGATTTACCTTAGTAATACAATAATCATGTTACTATGGAGGGGCACGGTACCCTCGTTACTGTCCCCATTGTGTAACCTTTTCTACCTCTTCAGAAGAAAAACTCTGGTTGCCTTTGTTAGCGTGATACATTGAAAAGCCCCAGTGCTGTGCAGGGATGTCAGCTGCTGGTGCCAGGTGGTGAAACCCTCGTGCCCAGTCTTGCTGGGCTGGCTAAATGCAGTTACCACCTCAGGCCACCCTGCTGGAGTACCACCACGCAAAGCCAGGTAGCAGCGTTCTCCCGCTGAGGCAGATACTCTCTGGTGTAAGTGTGCCACCTGCCTCCCTCGCTAGGGGAACTACTGAGACAAAAATTGGGAATATTAGCACTTCTGCTCCATTGAACACAGGGGAGGAGAAATGCCATTAGAAACGTGGCATCTGTGAAAAGAAGCATTTTTTTTTTCTGCAAATGGTTTGCTCCCTGCATGCCATCGCCATCCCTGGAGTCTGACAGCAGAAGCGTTTGCACGGAAGCCCTTCACGGTCACAGGTGGGACATCCGAGAGGAGGGCTGGGCTGCAGGGAATAAGCTTCGGGAGCTGTAACCTCCGCTTAGTGGAGTATGTGTAATTGAGCAAGCAAAAGGTTCACAGATCCAGAGGGCTGTGAGAAGGTGTGATTCTAGATTGGTGTGAGTTCAGTGTTTGCCTTGAGCTAAACTGGCCAGTTTTGACAAAAACCAACCAACATGCATATTGGTTCTGTGGCTGGGGCCGGCTGCATTTGTATCAACTGCTGCCTGAGCGGCACTGTTTCCATTTCCCTGTGGCACATGCAAAGCAAAATGAGGAAGAATTGAGTCAGGGTCTAGTTTTCACTGTTTTTTACCTTTTCCAAGGACCAGCTGAACTACACCCAAGCATTATCCCATTTACTGTGCAGGTCTCGATACTCCTAATCATTAAAAAGAAAAATTATTGTTCTGTACTATGTGTACTGAACAATAACAGACATCATCTAGAAAAAAATGGAGTAACAAAGAGATGTGTAACAATTTGCAATTGGAACTTTTCCTTACATGTATCTAACCTGTCTTCTTGCTTCATGATGTACATAATTAAATTACCACAGATTGATTCCACCTAAAACATGCTATTTTTGAAGAAATCAGGCAATTAGTTGCCATGGCAACCCAATTAAGCCAGTTTTATACCCCTTATCTTAATTGCTGTATTAATTGAGAAGAGAAAATAAATTGGATACTCATCCTTTTCTTGCCATTTCAAATTTCAGTAAAATATGAATTGCACACAAAATATTGTTTTAATTTGTCATCACAGACTCATGATTAGAAAAAGAAATTAGAATGCTGAAAACAGTGTTTAAGACGGATGGCATATGTCAGCAGCAATTTGATATGCTGAAAGAGCTGTGCTCTTTCGAAATGTAATTACTCAAAAATAGGATCTGCATATATTATTTGAGTGAATGAATGAAGGATTGTAACTTTTACAGACTATTTATTTTATAAATTTTGAAAAATATCTGTATGCCAGTACATACAGAAAACGCGTAGGAAACTTCAGCTCATGGGAAATTTGGGAGCTCTTTTATGCAAAATGTCAGCATATGGCAGTTATGAGACCTGTTTTCAAATATGTCAGATTCTGAGCAGCACACCCAAATCTCGGTATCTTCCCACTCTCCTGGTTCCATTTACTTTGGTTGATCCATTAATAGAGTTCAGCTTGAACACAAAACGTAACGGAATACTGCCTGGATGGGATTTCTGCCTGCAGCCAGGGTTCCTGCTGCCTCCTCACCCGCTGTGTACCCAGCCCTGACCAGAAAAACAGCGTATGGAGGGGAAAACGCCGCGAGAGAGGAGACAAATTTGTGTTTAGATTTGCATAGCGGTATCATTGGAAAGCATCAAGCGTTATTTCTCACAGTCCATTTTTGAGTTACGGTAATCTAAAGAGAGAAGTTGTTACTTAGGACGTGCTGCACAGTCTGGCTGCACAGCTCCCTCCAAATAACCTGGGAACTTCTACAACGCTCTTTTCATTCTTTATTCTCCTCCTTCCTTGCTGTGTGAAGACAGAGAAATTGGTGACAAACCCATATCCAAGGAGAGATCTTGGGCAGCCCTACATTGTACAGTTAGTTCCATGGGAGTGAAGGAAATTCCGTAGGCGCCTTTGCCGTTCCCAATGGACCTCGGTGTGACTGTGGTTCAAATGTCGTTTATAGACTTTTCGAGTGATAAGGCTTTATGCATGATGGTTCAGAGGAAAGGCCATTTTGCTGGAAACTAACAAACCCACATTCTCGTAGGTTTTCTTCCTGTTCAGATATGAAGAAAAATTGTTCTTACTGTAATTGCTCTTTCCTTTTGTATCCGTGTAACTTTGTTAGCCAGCAAAAAACTAGAAGCAGCAAAACTGGGAATCGAGATTTTTGGGTTGCACAAGTGTGCAAGTGGATTAAAACTGCCACTAAATGGTAAACAATAACTATTCTAGTAAAATTTAGAATAAATTAATTTCTATTCTGTCAAGTTGAGAGGACGTCTGTTATGGCAATGGATATCCTATTGCTTGCTCTAGAAATTAAATGGCCTTGTAATTTCTGCATCATGGCATAGAGGGGCACAGATAACATGTATTCATTTGATGGTGCTGGAAACTTAATTTAATAAGAAGAAATGAGTACAGAAATCTTTTTACCATTCATAATGAGCACATGGAAAGGGACAGTTCATGCTCCGTTCTTCCTAAAAGTTGTTCTGGCTCCCAGTGATGCTGTGGCTTAGATCTGGATTCTCTAGAATGGCTCATTTTTCTTCTTTGAAAATTTGATAACTATTGCCAGAATCCAAAGTCTCTGATGCTCTTAAAAAAAAAAAAAGTATAATAGTTCGAATTAAATTCCTTTTTGTCATATTTATTTCTAATTAGGCTTTGTTACGTAGAGACATTGACCTAAGCATTCCATTGCTGTAACGACCATGATACAAACAGAGTTCTAAATAGAGAAGATTTCCTCTGTTTAGCTTTTGATACCATTAGGTGAACTTTCTAAATATCAGTGAAAACATTCAGTCTCATTGTCTCCCAGTCTTAACACTTTTTGATTTGTGTCTGGCATTTTTCTTGTTAGTTGATTATCGATGCTTTGTTCCTTAGCTGTGCCACTTCACAATTTATATTATTTGCAAGTAAACTGACTTTCATCTGATTTATTCAAAGCCCATTTTCACATAGCATGTGGAAATGCACTTTTTTGTGTTTGATAATCCTTGTTCTCCCTTGTGCAGCTTGCTCTATTTTAGATCAAGTCAAGTTTGGTGTCAGAATTAAAAAAAAAACCCACCTCTCCATTTTCTAAGTCCTGAATATGTTTTTGAATGCTTGGAAAATGTAACCAGGGTTGTTGAGGCTTATCTGAGGTTTGCTGCAAATGGGAAAGGGAAAGCTGGAAGAAAGGGATTAAATCTTTATGGCTTTTTTTCTCTTTGAGATGCATTTAAACAACTCTTGTATCCTGAAAATGTTCCACCAGTTCAGAACATTTCTGACCAGCTTCTGTGAGTACAAACTGGTAACCTGATTGTTTCTTCCACTGTTGGTGGTGTTGACAGAGCTCAGTTAGTGAAGAAAAGTGCTATAATTGAATGTGGGAATAGCAGGTTGCCACAGCCTGGACACCAGTGTAGCTGGCGCTGTGCTCCCCAAGGCTTTCTTAGCATTAACTGAAAAAAATGTACGAGCTCAAAATGCTCCATGAAAGTCACATTTCGAGTTAAATCATATAAAAACGTTTGTGTTAATAATTTGAGGCTACATAGCTATTAGCATCTGCACCGACTATTTTAAAGCTTCTGTAGATATGGCTGCACGAGATACGGTGAGCCATTGAGATGACTATGGACCTACTCGTGCAGCGTGGATCCTCCTGGCTTTACGATGCTACCAGTAGGAAGACAAGATAGAAATGCAGGTGTGTGCAAGGAACCATCTGTCACATTATGCATTTTCTTTGGATACCCCTAAAAATTAAGTTCTCGGCCTTCAGAGACATTTTAGGACTGTTTGACTTCTTCCTGTGTGAGACATCAGAAAATCTCACCTGCTGTGTGGTGATTCCTAACTCTGTATTTTTTATGTCATTTCAGATAAATGAAAACTGTTGGTATTTTGCTAAGAAATATTGGGAATGTCTTAATTCAGTTTCAAAGCTGTTCAGATACTGTCTTTAATTTCACGGAGCACAGCTCAGCCATATTAGAAATCTGTACACAAGAGCATCACATTTCTGTAGGAAAAACTAGAAAGCGGAACATGAAATGGCTCTTCATGTCCATACAAATGTTATGCTCAGATTAAATGCATCATCAGCCGTTCAGCCATATGATTGCTTGTTAGACATGCCATTTTATGCAAGTCTTGATACTTTAGAGAAATGTCATCTTAGTCCATGGCCATCATTGTGCATAATTGGTATCTTTAAAGAAACTAACTACCTGATTGGCAGTCTCATTTGAGCAGTTAGATGTCTAAATGCTGTCATTGTTCCTGTGGGAACTTTCTCGGCCAAAACTGAATGCGTTCTCCAGTTTCTTTGCCATGTGTTTCTATGCAGGGCTTATAATTTAAGACTTTACACTAATAATTCTGATATGATTTTGCATGGCTTTTCATTAAAATTCAAGTATGCAGGCATATATAAAGTATGTGTTTCTATATTATTTCTTTGAAACTATTTACTTTAAATGAAGTTACCAACATTGTCATTTATGCAGTTAGCACTAAAATTCAATTTACTGCCTACATCTTCTGGTAATAGTTCCTTGCATTACGAATTCTAGTTCCCAGACGATAGACCCCATCATGTTCTATGGCACTCTAACTCGTAAGCTAGAACTACTTTTGTTAGCCTGTTTTTCACTTGTTGCATTTTACGTCAGCAGTAGCTATTGCCTAACTGAAAACTGCTGTTAGAACCTTTGTGTGCAGTCTCATGCCAGGTACAAAGACATGACCGGTCCCAATCCACTTCAGAGAAGTCTATCAAACATTTCCAACTGCAGCACGTTCCGAGGTCAGTCTGGACCTTCTTATTGTTGCTGATCAAAGTTCCACTCCCACAGACCTTAGCTAACTTGAAAGAGCTTACTTGCGTTTTGGTCTCATTGAAGATTATTTCTTAAGGTTCTCTGTCATGCCCTAGATTGTTAAAATCACTTTCTTTCACTACGTAATGAGCCATCCTTCAGTCTCTGTTTTAGCAGCTTTTACACACGTGAGTATTGCTGTTTCATTCAGAAGTTTGTTATAGCATAATCACAGCTATGCCACGTGTGGGAGCCGTGGCAGGAATTTGAAATTCTCTCTATCCCAGGTGGCTCGAGTGGCACCTCGGGGTTTAGTGTCCAGCCTCAGGAGGAATGGCCGGTTCAGCTCAGCGACAAAAATGGGAGCCGAGCTCTTTTGAAAAGCTGCTCCCAAGGGTTGTTGGGCAGAGCCCTGGTCTCAGTTTATGCGTTAATTCTGCTTTCGGCTGCAAGGTTTTACAAAACAGGTTAGGAGAAGTTTTATTTCAGAACTCAAATATGCTATGGAAATTTTTTATTTCAAAACCACAGCTGTCTGGAGGTCATGGGATTTTTGAATTATTACAAACACACATACTACTTTCAAATTTATGAAAGTCATATATTCCCAGTGGATATGTTTTGAGCATTTTCCCTTGATTCATTTTTTGTTGGTGTTTTTATGACACACATGCTAACAAGCTTCAGTTTATGACCTTGACATTTGCTTATTTTTCTTTTGGAGGTCTCCATAAATCACCAAAAGATTTTGTTTAAATTATAAGTAAACCAACCAGAGAATAAGTCATTGAAACGGACGGAAGCAATTTCCTTTCTCTCTATTTGTGCGTAATAGTTGACTGGCCCATAAGCCGTACAAAGAGAGAGAAACATTTGCATGGCAGATAAAATGCAGCTATATCTGCATTTGACAAAATAGCAGTACATTCATAATGCTGTTGGCTTCTTAATTTCAAAAGGCAGATTTTAATATTACTGACTTCAGAGAAAGATAAGAAGGGCAGTGCATAAGACATTATCAGTCCAGTGTGGAAATAATGCATTCAAAATTAAAGACAGCAGTTTAATTAAGTGCATGAAAGGCTGGCTTTTATGATCATATTTCAAATACTCGAATGTCTTTTCATCCATTCTGCAGTATGACTTTACTTAGTAATATATCAAGAACAAAAAATGTATTGGAGTCTTTCTGCAAATTCAATTAGTCCAATAAAAAGTGAAAAATAATTTCTTTTTCATTAAAAAGAACTCAACCCTAACCCTTCTGATGACAAAGTGCAAGATGAGGAGGGGAGGAAAGCTAAAGAACTATGAAAATTCTGCCTTTGTTATGCATTTATGTGTGCATGAAACAGATGAAGTGTCACCATTAGTAACATTTGTTATTGAAAGGATTAATTGCGTTCTGCTGCAGTTAGTAGTTTATCAGATCCAGACCACAGGGTATTTACTTCTCCCTTAGGATGCGCTCGCAGTGCGGCAATAATTCGATAGTTTATTGGGCTGCTATAGGCAGGGTGATTATGCTAAAGTGTACCTTTCAGTGCTGAACTTACAGCTACCGTGACACGTTGCACCAGTGCTGTAGAGGTTAAGTGCAACCTCTTGAATCCTTTTACCTACAAAGGGTTTTATAGCTAAGGGAAGTGCAGAGACTGTAGATCTTGTGTAGTAAACCAGAGAAACAAGAAACACAACCCGAAAGTGCAGCTCTTCAAATGAGAAATTAAGTACAGTATTCATTGAAGGAAGTAATGTGCATTTTGAAGACTTTGAAATCAGAGAAAATGGGCTGGCAAAGGGATCTGTAATAAGCTATTGAGCTTTGGACTGAAAGCAGTAGGTTACTGGCTCAGCCATGGCACACATCTGTAGTGACTGAAAGTTATTACCACTTGTCAGCTCCTGTCTGACCCCTGTGAAATGAGGTGCTAGTCTCAGTCTGGCTCCCCGTGGGCAAACGTCTCCGTTACAAACACTTCCAGCAGCACGGCTGGTTTGTCAGTCACAGCCATGGCGCAAAGGCTTGTAGCAGGACCATGGTGAATAAACAACATCCTCACCTCTGAGGCTCATTCTTTCAGGTCAAGGTATGCTGGCAAATAATTTTGAGAAAGCTTGAAACTGCACTGCTAACACTGGGCGGCTCTGGGTAAATAAAAGATCTCATTTTCTAGAGTTGCATGTTGACAGGTTTCACTTCTGCTGACATAACTAAAAGTGGCCCTGAGGGTTGGTGGGGAATGATCTGGTCCTGTTTTGTTTATGGGCACCCACCATACAAATCGATTCCTCTCTGCTGTCGTTTTTCCTCATACTTGTTCTCAGTTCTTTTAAACTGTGCTGTCTGTCT
>JAVSBS010019898.1:99722-116186 GCA_033124195.1 Coracias cyanogaster
CTGTCTTGGGCGTGTTTCCTACTACATTTCTCTCAGTATGTGTTTATGAGCAGATTCTTTTCCAGATATCTATTCATGTCCCCGTCTCATTTTAACTTCAAAATATTCCTCTCCCAGAGGTTTCTTTAGAATAATTACCCATACTGTAGAGAATCAGACAGGCTGCATTCTGAAAATACAGGAACGAATTTACAATAGTGACGACTCAGTTTTTTAAAGCAATATTTTTCATACAACAGAGGTAAGAACTATAAAAATGCTTTCCCTTTGCAAGCATGCAGGTACAAATAAGAGCAAATGTTTATAGAAGTATGATTTAATAAGTATGTATTTGTTTTCTCATATAGGTAACCCTCCGGCTACAGGTACAGGAACTTTACACATCACCTTGGAGGACGTCAATGACAACGTCCCATCCCTTTACCCAACACTGGCAAAAGTTTGTGACGATGCAAAAGATCTCAGGGTAGTGGTACTAGGAGCATCAGACAAAGACCTTCATCCCAACACAG
This sequence comes from Coracias cyanogaster, assembly GCA_033124195.1. NCBI lineage: Eukaryota > Metazoa > Chordata > Aves > Coraciiformes > Coraciidae > Coracias > Coracias cyanogaster. The sequence continues at coordinate 100,235 of JAVSBS010019898.1, forward strand.
ATCCATTCAAATTTGAACTTAGTAAGCAGTCTGGTCCAGAAAAATTGTGGAGAGTCACCAAGCTTAACAGTAAGTGTATTACTATATTTTTCTAACGCATTTAGTGCTCCCACCTCGGTATACTCACCGTGAGGCTGCCCGTGGTGTGGATTCAGGAGCGGTTGTGCATGAAAGTCTTGCAGGATGGACCCACTGGTGCTGCTTTCCACTGCGCTGGTTTTGCTCGTGCCAGCTGCCTCGTGGGACAGACTAACGGTCTGTCTGCGTTTACTCTGAAACCCCAGTTTTCATCCTCTTCATATTACGTTGACCAAACTTTTCTTTTTTAGCTTTGCATTAAAGAAAGGCTAATACGGATTTAGAGTTTTGTAAAGATTACTGCATTTCACAGTAGGATTTGTTTGCATGAGATGCGCAAGGCTTTGCTGTAGGACAACAGGAAACTCTTGTGTGGGCTTTAGCAGCGTACTTGAAATTTCCTGATTTTAAGTATTTGAACTCCCCACAAATAAAATACCCGAATGCACTGGGACCGTGCGCAATTAGTAAGAGGATCAAAGCACATGCTGTGCCATTGCAGAAGGTGAGTATGGCAAATCGTGAGCACAAAGTACTACATGTCTTTTTAATGTAGATGATTTCTGTTTATTTTCTAGCATGTGTTATTCATCTTTGTCGCTATCTAATCTTTTAGCAGTTCATTTCATGCTATTCTTAGAAAAAACTAAAGATGGATGTGATGTCAGTACCTGCAGGACAAAGCAGAGGAGTCATTTCCTTTGCTGTTCTCCAAACATGAAGCCACCACTCTGTTAACCCCTCTAAAACGTCAGCACACTCACCTCTACCGGCAGCGGTGATGACCCACTGCTGCTCAGCTGGAGCACGTCTGTGGATCTGAAAGCGGCCTTACTTCCCTTCTTGGCCTTCGCAGTCCAACGGGAAGCTCAGCAGATTTGCCTGTACTTCCTTGCAAGAAAGTCGTCTTCCTTCAGCAGAAACACTCTTCCCTCTGGTGTTGCTTTGGGGATGGCATGCCTCAGCATTTCATTAGTATATTAGCTTCCACAGGCAAATTCAGCCAGTAATTTGCAGGCCAAATAATATATTTAAACAAAAGCAGCTCTTTTGGTGGGGTTTGCAATTAGCTCTCAGGCTGTGAAAGAATTTCTGTACTGCCACTTACCGCCGGTTCAATTCTTTAATCTCTTCCTTAGAGTGTTCTTATTTTCTTCTTAATTTCCATGGGTAACTGCAGCACGTCTGATACTGTTTGCAGATTCTTCTTCCCTTCCAAACAACCACTGTTTGGCTAATTGTCACCTTACCCTTTGCAGATACTCATGCCCAGGTCATCCTGCTTCAAAACCTGAAAAAAGCCAATTACAACATCCCAATCTCAGTGACAGATTCTGGAAAACCGCCTCTGACTAACAACACAGAACTGAAATTACAAGTGTGTTCCTGCAAGAAATCCAAAATGGACTGCAGTGCAAGTGATGCCCTTCATATCAGCATGACCCTTATCCTTCTTTCACTCTTCAGTTTATTTTGTAAGTCTTTTCCAGAACCGTAAGTAATGAAGTGTTATTTAGCTGCTCATTTGTAGGCTGCATTAAAAAGAACCCTACCAACGGAGAACTGAAATTCGTACATTGACATCGTAATGCAGTAAGTTTGGGGTTTTTTCTTGACAGAGTAGCTTTAAGAAAGAGGGAAAGGAGAGTTTTTTCATAGTCAAAAAATAGCAACAAATGCCTAGTTGTCAAATTACGAAGTAGAAGCAATAATTTTAAGAAGAATCAAAGAGAATTAGAGTTAGCATATGATAAACTAAGAAGTACCAGCTGTAGTAGCAGATTTGTGAGATGCTTTCATCTCTCCCCACTTGAATTAAATTCAAAAACAGAAACAGGAGATTAAAGGTGTTCTTGTAACAATAGCTGTTCTGGGTCACCATGAAAACGAGCGCTGTCTGCTTCAATCTGTTCCTCTGCATAAAGTGCACAAGCAACTGGAACATGAGGAACTGATTCAAGATTCTGGGCTTAGAGCCACCCAGAATTGATAATCAAATGGCAAGTCTGGGCTGGAGGGCAGAGAGAACTGATACTTAAAGGAAGCTTCTGCTGCTTCTGAGAAAGCTTTATGAGACAGAAAATTCCTACTTTCAATTGCAAGAAATAAAAAAATTCCACAGTGACTGCAGGGTAGGAGTTCCAAGCCATGGAATCCCAACAGATGTGCCCCTGCCTTGTTCTGTGACAGCTTCCAGGACATTTTTTGATGCAGTGTTATTTGGAGTTCCTTATCTGTTATCCTAGAACTCTGATAATACATCTTTTATTCAAGGATTATTACTGTCATTTTATGTTAGTAAAATATATTGTATGGTGAATTAATACCTGAGCTGTGGTATTAATGGCTTATATTCTTGAGAGAGAAACTCTACCATGAGGCGGAGATAGAGGTCAAGCAGAGATAGCATACACATCTGAGGCTTGCCGTATGCCTGATTACACATCTTGTCAGTTTTTTTCTTATAGTATATTACTTTTATCCTGAAAGGTTAACATGAAGGTCATTGCGAGAGAATTAGAACTAGCTAATGTTTGTGATGCTCTTTGAAGATGAAAAGGACTCTATAAATGCTAAGTGCAAATTCACATGCTTTGTTCCAATCTGTGACATCTGAAGTAGCTTATTGGCTTTGGTTCAGTTATTCTGGGTTTAGTCTGCTGGAACCAAACACGGAGTTGAGCTGTTAGAAGTAGTTTGTTAGAAATATTTGGCAGTACATGACACTGTTGCTTCAGTGCTATAAATATGCAGCCCATTGATTTAAATATATTCTTGTTACCACTTCATAAATGTTGCTGGTGCTATGCTGGGCATGGCTTTCACCACTGGAATTACTCGCTTGTCTGACATGATTTGCACTTGAACTTTATTTACATTAATGCATCTGCTCAGAATCCAGTGGGGTAGGGAAAAGCTTTTTGGTTTTGAAAGTACTCATGTTGCTTTTTTCTAGCCCCCCAAGGAGTCTGATCATTTTCCTTATATTGAATTGTAAACAGCAGTCCCAGGTATTGGAAAGCTCTTCTTGAGATGCTCTTCTTGACTACAGATCTTCTCCAGCTCAGTCTCTCCAGGCAGAATATAGGCCCCTGGCATCTGAATGACAGGGGAATTCCCCCCTTACTGTAAAAGAATAAATAGCACCAAAGACTCGTTACAATGCAGACATGCCTAGAGCCTTTCTGCAACCTGATGTTCATTCAGAGTACTGTAGTAAGTATGGAGAGAGTCCTCATTTTAAACAAAGAGTGGAGTAAGATTACACACATAATCTGCCAGCAGTAAGTATAGTGTTCCGGCCTGTTGTGTGAGCAATAAAACCTCAACAAAGGGAAAACAGTGAGTGAGTTAAAAGGAAGGAGAAGGAAAGATCTCTCTCCTGGGACAGCGGCTGCTTTGTGTACAGTTGTGAGTGAGAGCCTGAATTCCACAAATAGACTGCAGCGTGGAGAGAACTAATCCTCAGCAAAGGACCGCAGTTTTCTGCCAAAATTTGCTGCTCTTCAGTTTTGCTTTGGGACACCCAGTCGCGCAGAGTGAGGCAGGTGTTCCATGTCTGCTACAGTTACCTAATCGCGCTTACGCCAAGCCAGCAAGCATAACGACTTTCATAACCACTTTCCTCAGGTGTAAATGTCTATGTAGAGACATAAAAAAGGGAGGCCAGGAGGCAGTTAAAATAATGTGGTTCTGTACTTGAACTTCTCTAAAATGTGCTGGTATCATTGCATTCCCAATTCATTTTCACACATACTTTTTTTATAACTGCGATTAGTTCCATTGCAGTGTTTTGTATAGTCCAAATATTTATCAGAGTAATCAAAGATTACGATGCCATAAAAACAAAGAGAACTTTAGTACTTATCGAACAGATGAAACATTCCATTTGTAGTGGCAAGTTATGGGTTTAATTTTTGCAAAAGCCCTTACGTGGCTCACTTTGCTCCCAATGTTTATATTTTATGAGGCTCTTGTTCCTAGGAGGTAAATCCTTCAGTCAAATGAACTTAGTTATTCATGCCAAAGTATTTCTTTTTGTATTTGACATCTGGTGTGGGGATAGATAGCCCTGTGAAAGAGCTGCTCGTGGTAAAAATGCCCTGCATGAGTCTCCTCCCTGTACAAAACATCTTGGTATTATCATTTAAATGGTGCAATTCTGATCTATACTTAGGATATGTGCCTCCTTTGTAAATCATGGAAGAAGTCATATGTGGTAGATTTCTGAAGCAACAGAACTGAAGAGCCTGATCAAACCTGTAATGCATGCAAAAAAGCAGCAGTTTTGGCTGTTCTGTAGCTGCCCTACTGTGTTCAGTATATTGAGGGATAATGAGATACAGACTGCAGAGTTCCCCAGAAGCCCTTGGAAAGGTAGATACGCTTGGAACAAGAAAAAATCAGGAGTTCTTGTCAGCCCAAAATAGAAAATAGAAGATGCCAAAGTATATGGGCAGATTGCTGGTTTTCCACAACACGACAGTAAGGTGTTTGGTGGAATTAAATGACAGGAAATACAGAGGTGATTGAAAAAAACCAGCATCTTTGCATATTTTTCTACGTAACCTAAGTTATTACCACTGGGAATTGCCAAAGTCAAGCTGGAATGATGCATAGTGGACAGATAGAGCACTTTCCAAAGTTCTAATAGTCAATGCTAACAAATATTGGAAAGAATATTAAGTCTTATCTGTCATTAATGCACCGTTTTTAAGATGACACCTAGTGCAGTGGCATCTTGTCCCTCTGCCAGCTTCTCCTAGCCACTGCTGGAGACAAGGTAGGACCAAAATGTTCAGATAAAGTTTAATAATTCAGACTGAGGAAAAAGGATTGATCAAAAAGCAGATCTGGGGGCCTAATCAGGGAGAAGGACTATGGGAATCAGTTACTTGAGGAAGAGAAGTGGGAGAAAGAGAAGGCGTGTTATGCAGCACGTCTGGTGCTGGGGCTGAAGTTGTCCATGTTGTCTCTTGCTGCTGTATTCTCTCAGTCACCACATTTTCAACTGGCACAGCTGAAATAGTTCTGCCCAGAAAGAATGTCAACAATGTGATGGGCTCCACAACACGAGAATTATAAAGTTCCCTCTGGAAGGCTCCTGAATGTTTTTAGTGAGAGGGCATCTAAAACATTGCACAAGGCTGTGGGACGGAGAGAGAGAAAATGTGCCCTTATTGCAGCCTACAAACGGAGCGCTGATACGTCATCGAGGTATTGGCTGAATAAATAAAAGGGAGAACTAGTTCCTGAAAGGGAGAATAGCTGTCCTGGAAAATTTTGCTTAAGTATCATCAATTTTACAACGAATACTTGTAAATATATGGTTAACAAACATTTAACAGCAATCTCTTCATAAGCTATATCGAGGCGGGTAAAGCCGTTCTTTTTGTCCACTGGCAATGACATGGCAGAGAAAGGTTTCGTATCAGAAACTTGGTTAGAACAAGCCAAATCAAAAACATACATCAGAGAACTTTTAGGAGTTATGTTACATGCAGGTGACTGAGAAAACAAAACAAGCTAAAAAAGTGAAAGATCAAGATAAAAAATAAACTTGTGTAATTGTCATAATGAAGTCGGCAACAAAAACTGCCCCAGGCCCAATGGGAGACTGAGAAAGTGCTCTAGCTGGCAGAACCAGGCTTTATAGCAATTATTTATATTATTATTATTTAAAGGAGTATTTGAATTCTGGACTTTTCATTTGACATTATTTTGCTTTATCATAAAATGATAATTACATTTCCTATTTCCTTTTCTATTCTGCCAACATAAAAGACCAAGTTAGATTCAGTTGTGTGGAATCAAGGGACTGAAAGAACCAAAGGCACAACAATTGTGGCCTGAGCAAGCAGAATTCGGAGCAGTTCCATTAGTCGCTCAGCCACACTAGCAATAATATGTTGCTCACATTCCTGTGTTAGAAAAAGGCTGGAGTTTAAACACTTCATGTTGAAAATCAAAAAAAAAAAAAAAAATCAATATCTCAGATGGCTGTCAAACATTGCTAAGAAAATTGTTTTTGTTAACCTGGCCAGTGAATTACAAAGTCCTAAGTTGACTTGAGCTTAAATAAGTAAAATACTCCATTATTATGAACAAAAAGTAAAGTGAGACGCTGGGGGGGAAATACTGCTATGAAGAAATTAAATAAGCTTGAGACGTCTACGTTAAAATTAATTTGTTAAACTGAGGGTGAAAGGCCTCAAGTGTGTAGGAAAACAGAGACTCACACAGATGTCTGCGCTGTGATTGCAGAGAAGCCTTAGAGATACCCCTGAGTTTGACTTCCTATTAATTTCCACTAACTTTTCCTGGCTTAGTGCCTGCTGTCCCACACCATAATGGTTTTCTGATTTGAGGAATGCAGCTACAGGGTCAACAGACAAAATGCCTGTTATTTTTTTACCTTGAGAATTATGTATTTGGTGTTAAACCATTACAAAAATTCAAATTATATTAAGCTGGTGAATTTGGGTTTACCTGAACACAGCCAGCCAGAGTTAAAGCACAGTGTTATCTTTCAACTGGTTCATTTTTCAAGGACACAGGAGCCTCCGTATCTCTTATATATCCTCTGTTACTTGTGTGGGAACATGGAATATCTCAGGGCTGAAGCAGTGCGTTCTTGAATGGCGGAAGACTAAGACAAATCATAGCAGGTTTCACATGGAAAAGACCTTTAAGGTCATTGCTCTTTCCATGCCAAGCGCAGTTCTGTTACCTGCAGATTCACAGTTTTCAGTCTTTATTGTGAGTTGCTTGACTTAGTTTTAGACAATCAGGAAATATATTTTTTTCAGGGCTCATCTACTGTTTAGTTTTTACAGTAGGATTTTTTTGTTTTCCCATAAAAAAAGAAAAAGTTCATCCCTGTTTTATATAGTTCGGAAGAGGAAGCTTGAGAGGAACCATTCCCAATAGATGAATTTCCTAAAAATACTGGGTTTTTTTGTTGTTGTTTTACCTTCTAGGTTTTCTTAGCATAATTTTTAATCTTCTATGGAAATTTTCTACTTTTCAGAGCAGTGGCATTTAAAAAAAAAAAATCCATTTAATTAGCATGAATAGCAAAGTTTGCAAGGTAAATTTTCCCGTTTCTGAAAAGAAAAATATCCCTGAATTGGCGAAAATTTCAAAAACTACCAAGGTGGGAGAGTTTTGCTGTGAAAGGTGGTTTGTTGGGTTTTGCACTATTCAAAGTGAGGTTCTTGCATTAAAGCACGTACCATGTGGGGAGTTAAAGTAGCAGCCAAATGATGCTACCCAAGTAATTGGAAATTACTGACATTGTGTTTCAAGTCTCACTTCCTGAACCCAATATCCACTATTACGCTACCAGTTATTATCTTTGTTACAGATGCTTTTGTCCGTACTAGCATTTTTACTGTTACTGCTAAATTACTGGTGAATACAGATGCTTTCTCAAATGAGTGTATAAGGAAAATACCACTGGTATTTGTCTCCTTGAAGACTTTGGTTGACTAGACTGCAGTGAAGAAAGGATGGTTTGGGGGTTGAGGGGCTGCATTCAAATTGAGACAGTCTCGATTGAATCTCACTTCTAACGCAGACCTCTGTCCATTCTTCTGATTTCTCTGCGGATGTAGCAGTCCTGCAGTTTGTTGTGCAGTTGGCTTTGAGAGTCCACCTAAAGTTAATGGGGCTTGAAATGGCCCAGAGGTCCATATGTGTGTACATAATTGGAGACAGGATGTTTATATACCTAGTCATACAGACATGACAAATAGAAATACCCTCAAATTGTACATTAGCATCTTTAAAGTGTACTTAATGACATTACATTTTATTGAGTCAATTAGGTGGGAAATGGCATTTTACGCACATTTTAAACCATCCAAACGTGTTCCAGAAGTGTAGACATGAAAAAATACGACCGTTTAGAAGATGCATGTTTAGAATGCAAAAGAGACAAACGTTAGTAGCAAATACAGCTCCTTCCCTAAGAGCTGTAATAGTGTTCCTGATGGTCATTCTGTAGACACGAAATGAACATTTAAAGAGATTGGTTTGATAAACCATTCAGTGTTGTGAATTCAAATGAACATTTTATGTTTTCATTTTCTCAAAAGCAACTGTTGATATATAACGTTCAGTATTTCTTTTCTGAACAACCTCTTAAAGCCACATAAATATATAACTTCAGATAGTTATCATCCAGAGCGGACTATGACTGAAAACCAGAACTGAATAAATTACCAGTTCCAATATTTTTTCTGCCATTGATGGCCACTGTGCACCGTGGGCCTTTTGTCTCTTCTAGCTGTCTCTGTCCTTGACTCTGTAACACCCAAACACCTCAAAATGTGCTCCCCGTGCGGACACCTTGCTATTCAGCTTTAGATCGGGTATTAAAGATGAATGGCGAGAGTTGCTGTACCTAAAGGTTAGAGGATGTTGCTTTTGCTTCTCTACTAGACAGCTGGTACTTACAAAGTCCTTTAAAATGCCATTGATGTTCGGAGTATTTCAGAATACATCTTAAATCCTTTATCCATGTGCTCCGTTTGTAGCTGTCCTTGGTCAGTACTTGTGTAAGCTGTCATGCTTACGAGGGCTTCTGAACTTCTCCGGTTGACATCAACATACCCAAACTTGGCAAATTTCCAGTTTGATTTTGCCTTTTCCATAGCCCTGAAGCATACTCCTTTTCTCTCATTTTTATTCTTAACAAGAATTTTTCTAGATTTTTCTTTTAGCACGCCAAGCTGGGGTTAGTATATACCTACAGGTCTGAATGTGTCTGGACTACTTATGTTCATGTTCTGCTCATTAAAAACTAATAGTAAACTAAGCTGTGCTGCAGCGGAAGATGAGGTCTCACTGCTTAGGCAGTTTAACGTTGCCTCAGAAGTTTGGCTGGCTGTGACATTTGATGCATTTCATTTTCAGCACAAATATGAAAAATTAGGAGTCTTGTTCAATGCTGCTGTTTCAAAACTGTACTCATTCATTTCACTTGCTGAATATTTTCAAGTGTTACACTGAATTTATCAGATTAGAGCATGAGGGGATATACTTCCAGAGTGCAGGCAATCACCTCTGCTGTTGTTTTCTTTTGAAAGAAGTGGAAAAGTATTTCCTTCCTGTTGGTCAGATGAAGGTGACCTTGCTTTGGCAAAGTATCCAGCTAAAATTTATATAGATTTAAAAAATAATAATAAAGGACATCTTAGCTGCTTTACCTTAGAAACCGCCCCCACCGCCAGTAAGACACTTCATGTCTCTAGTGAACAGGAATTTTATTAGAAGGGGCTTTATTCGATAGACAGAGCACTGCCCCGGACTGGGCGGTGCATTTCTAGGCCAGTGTAGCTGGTCTTTGAGTCCATCCGAGGAGCTTCCCTCTCAGATGGTGCTTCTTATATGCACATAGGCTTTGTACTTCCTAAGAACAGCCCATTGCGTGGTGAGTAGCTGTGGGTGCACGGCAAGGAAGAGCTGGAGCAGAAACAAGGATTCAACAGTGAGAAAGGCCCTTACCAGAAGAGTAAAAGCACTTTGGTGTAAATCAGCGCTGTTTCAGCTCTGCCGGTTAGGTGAGTTAGCAGTGTGAGAGATGCTCTTGGAAAGCTCATCTGCTGCCGTCAAACAGATATGCTTTGGAAATGACTTCAGCACAAGCAATTTATTCCCTTGTACAAGCTGATTAGTTTGGATTGGCATCTTTCTCCTGTCTGGCCAGTTTTGGCCGGTTGCAGAGCACACGCCGGCACCTGAGCTCCTGAAGGTAAATATTGACCTATTGCCATTGGTCTAAGAGAGCCTGCTGCAGCTTTGAGTAGAATTATGAGAAGCTCATTTCACAAACACAGTGCTATTGCATACTGTGTTTTTCTTATCATTAAGAACTTTGAAATAATTTCCTCGCATAAATGGAAAACAAATTACATGTGATGCCATAAGCTGCGAATTTTCAGGATAAACTCATTTGCTTCTCTCTTCCTTATAAACTTTTCAGCAATATATTAATAATGTTCAGTGAGATCATGAATTTGCTCTAGTCCCAAGCATAGCTACTGCTGTTCCTGATGCTGAAACCAAATTCCATAATTGCAGGAATAAGGGCACATAGTATCTGTGTGGGGATAACAGTTTCAGTCTTTCAAACTCAGTGAGATTTGGGGTGAAAAGATTCCCTCCTGTTTTTGAGAAGACAATGCCAGGGTAGTCAAAAAACAGTGACCATTAGATGTTGGCAGTTGCAGCAAAGCCTGGATAGTGTTATGGTCACAGCTGAGCGGTCAGTGCTGTGGTCACAGAAGAGCATAGCTATTAAATGGTTATTTTACACAAAAGTGCAAAATATTACAATTTATAGGCACATGGTGCAAACACGGTGACACCTTTGGTGTTGAAAATGACCCATGGCAAATCAACTAGTGATGTACGTGGAAAGCGTTTATGTTCTTCTAAATAAGTTCTGTGTGAAGGTTAAACTAGTGACTGTGTGTCTATCTAATGTCCCTTTATAGCTGGTAAATCCAGGAAAAGTACCTGGATGCTGATTAGGTGCCTAATCAGAAACACCGTTCTGATCTCTTCTATTTTCACGTTACCTCTTTAATATTACTAAGGTTTCCATAAAATCCATGACGTAATGTAGACTTTTAATTATGCAAAGATTAATGTAGTATTTCTGATGCAAGGGTAATTGAAAGAAATGGAGCGTGCATGAGTTGAACTCCAAACTACAGCTGCGTTCACTCTCTTTTGTGCGTTAAATGGGAATGAGAGAATGAATGTGTCTTGGGTAAAGTTCATTCCTGTGCAGAGGGGCAGCATGAAGCTGAGATGCCGTTGAAAGGTTATAACTGCAGTGTAGAAGCATATTCTGTGTAATGGGGGGGTTGGTTTGGTCTCACAAGGAACATATCTTTCAACAGCTTTGACTTACTCAATTCAGACCTGTTTCTGTAAACTATGGAGGGAATTGAGTCACTAATATGTAAATCTGTTCAGAGAAAGCTGAGGCTGCAGCAGGAAAAGCTGGAGTGCCTGGGAAATACCAACGCATCTTATGAGCTCAGGATTGTCTGTGGGCTGGTTAGAAGGGTTCTGCTGGAATATGAGCTCTTGGGGCAAGCTGAGTAAGTGAATGAGGTTACCTGCTAGCAGTTGTCTTTTTCCTAGGATGGGGCATGATGGAGTCTTTGTCTTAAAGGGTTATTTGCATTCTTTCTCTATTTTCTTCTATCTCATGAAGCACCGTGAGGAATAAATGTAAATTAGCCCCCTGTGAAATAGAGAGGTAGTCACTGAGTCTAGTTACGTACTCTAGTCATCGAGTAAGTTGTTCATCTTACAGGCACTGAGTCTGTATTAGGTGGCTTGCTCCTTTCCGAACCAATTCAAAGTCCAAAACCCCAGGAGTAGGTGACACAGTTCAGATCTGTCCTGTGGCATTTGCCACCAACATCTGCAGCTTTTTCAACCTTCCACATACAGTTGACATCAATAGACTGTAACGGGAGTAGAGAGGGGGTTTTGTTCCATTTAAGTTTCCACATGATGAGTCTCCCTACCCTAAACCACGTACCTAGACCTATATTCCTGTAGCGTTCTTACACTCTGTACTGTTAGATCCAGATAACCGTGTACGTTTGTCAGTTTTCTTGACCAGCAAAAGCAAACATCATCTTCCAGTGCCAAAGTACTAATGCCAAGAGACACCATCTGTTTATGATAACGAGCTGTGCTTTCTTATCTGAGACCCATTAACTGTAATAGCAATAATTAGACGGCAAGCACATAAAAATAACCCTGCCTATTTCACTGTTATCTCACTATTTGACTGTTATCTCAAAAGGAACATGGCTGAATGTATCTCTTGAGTGTCGAAGAGATAGAGCAGAGGAGAACTGAGAGATAAAAATGGTGAAGATCACATTCGAGAGTGATTTCTGGAGAAGGAAGTTAGGCGTAGCTGGGCTAGCTTTGTGATGTACGTGCACTCCCAGGCACCTCGAGGGAAAGGGGGGGTGAGGACAGTGTACACGCCGCCCTCGTGCAGCAAATTACTTGTAGGTAAGCAGAAATCATGTTTAAAACAACACAGGGTGTGTAATAACTGGAGAGCTGAGATCAGCCATAGAGACAATGCTGTTCTTAGCGGCCCATATGAATAAAATAAATACTAAGCATAATGATCAGTCGTGCACAGATCTAAACCTGCCAGGCACAGGCTTACCAGGGCGTCAGGTTCCTAAAAGCAATAGTTAGTGTGGATCAGCGAATGTGCTCCCTGCATACATTATTTGCACATTTTATGCTCACAGTATTCCTTAAATACTAATATATTTCATGGGCTGTTGCCAGCTGCAAACTTTAAATCATGCATGATATAAAATATATAAGAATGGGTTAAAAAAAAAAACAAACCAAAAAACCCCAACAACTCCACTGGAGTCAGTGGATAAATACAAGAAGTCAGTAGTCTTTAGATTTCCTATTTAGAGATGGGATTCAAATAAGAAGTAGACTTAATAATTTTGGCAGTGTGTGTGTTTCTAGAACTTACATTTGGTCTTTCTTCATGGGGAGAATAAAGAAAAAGGCAAACAAGAAAATGGCAACTGGTATACAGAAAACAATAATGAACATTGTAAACCCAGCTGGGAGAACAGAGAGATTTTACATATGGACCAGGTGCTTATCAGAGCCCCAAAAAATTTAGAATAGAGCAGTCCTGTTGGGTTCAGCAGAGCAGCTTACAATCACCATTGACTTCTCTGTACAGTGCTTTGGTTGTCCTTGATTTCTGTAGATGATGTATTGAGGGAGTTAGTGGCCAGAATGCTTGTCCAGTAACACCTTATATGACTGTATCAGAATATTTTTAGGAAGTAAATTTGTAACTGATAAGCTTTGATATTAACCACAGAAAGGAAAACTTCGACTAACTTCTCTATTGGCCATAAGCAACTTTGTATCAGTGTGCACCAGAGAGAAGGAAGACAGACTTGATCTCAAATGTTTTTACTGGAACTAGCAAAGACAATTACCTACTGAAGTTTTACAGCTCAAAATTTTGAATATTCAATCTGATTTGAAAAGCCAAAACCTACTCCCTTAGCAATCCACCTTTGCCAAAGGGTCAAGTCACCATTAATGAGCCGAGGGTGTGTACTCTGTCCTTCGAAACAATGTTTGGAATGAGATAATTCTTTTAATACAACTTCGGGTAAGTGAAAGGGCTCAGCTGAATTCACAGTAGTCTTGGCATCCTTTGCCAATGCCAAGATTTTTGTAGGTGTGTCAGCAAAAGCAGATGTTCTGGAGACATCGTTTTGTGGATGCTTTCAGGGAGCTCCTCCTATTGCATGGGAAAGCCTGGGAAAAAGCCCAAACAGATTTCTTTGAAAACACATTAATGAAAGCTGCCATCAGGGGCTACAAATAAGGGGATGGCAGGATGTGAGCACAGTAGCATGAATTTGTCAAGAGCTGTGAAAAGATGTTGCAGAACTGCTGAGGAGAGCCTGGGAAGGAGATTTATCTGTTTGAATGGTTGAAAAAAGCCCTTTGGGATGATGTATGAAAAAGAATCTTCTAGATTAAGACATAACCTAAATGTACAGCCCTAGAAAGGAGGTTCCATGACAAAACCCTTCAGTTTGTTTGTTTTCAGGCTTGACTAAGAGGCAGGATGATAGCGCTGTCCTGAGCAATCAAAGGGAGTGCTTGAAGGGAAATACTTAAGAGCTCAGTTTTAGCTGTGCGGAGCTGTCAGCTAAACGTCGGAAAGGAATCAGAGTTAGGGGTCGACATTTCAGTGTAAATGGAAGAGCAGGTAAAGAGAGTAAGATCTCTGAACTGTCAGCACTGAAGCGTTTGCTGAACATGTGTGGTGTCACAGGGAAGGGGAAGAAATTAAAGTGGGGAAAAAAGGTTTCCCTAGAAACCTGAGATGGAGAGAGTGACGCCGGAGGACATGCTGGAAAAGTGATTAGAGAAACCGTAGTAAAATGACAGGAGTCGTCACAGGAGCCAAGGGAAGCACCAGATTTCCAGGCATGTGATTAAATGGGGCGAAGGCAGCTGATAGGTCAGAAAGGATGAAGCTGAGAAGCAATTTCAGTGGAAAGAAAGTCTAGGCAAAGACTATAGAGCTTTGAGATGAAAGGGAGATGAAGAGGCAGGCGGGGTAACAGGGAGAATCAGAAGCGTGCTTATATTGTGAGAGAGAGAAGCCGGGCTACAGGGGATAAAAAATGAGCAGAGGAAAAAGCACATCCATAATTAAAGCTGAACTAACCAGTTTCAATATATAGTTTACTCAGAAAAGGCAAAGTGTATGACAAGGTAGTAACATTCATTATATCTGTCAATATGATGTAAAATATACAAGCTTTTCTTCAGGTCCACACATAAATCAACATACATTGCCCTTTATTTACAAGCTGTCGGTGAAGCAGTCACTAGCTGCTTGAATTCGTGTGATATTTATAAATTTTGTGCTGACAGATTCCTCTGGTGAAGTTTCAGCCTATGGACTGTTCAGAAATTCGGTGCTACAGCTGCTGTTCATTCATCACGCACAAGTGCCTGTCCTTAGCAGGAAGACCTCCAGGGATCTCCTGAAGATTCAGAGTAGCTTTGCCAATTCACAAGCTGGTGTTATTTCCTTTGAGTCACGACTGAACAAATGCCCTTTAATGATACTGAGCTTCATTGTGATCTGGAAATGCTATTTGTCAGAGGGTTTGTGAGCTCATCATCCTGAACTCCTGCTGTTCACTGTCCCAGGAGACCATGTTTGTGACAATTTAGTCCTAACTGGAATCCCTAATCCAAATACATCCAAACTTCCCCAAGTCATGATCGCAGGTTTCCTATTTGTAGGTCTGGATCCTAATTTTGTGGCCAGATCTTATCTTTAGACAGCACGCGAAAAATCCACATGCCAAGCAATTCCAGATTTTATCTTCTCTGGAAGTCTCAGTGTTACTTCTCACTTCAGTGAGCCCCATCCGTTAGTCCCTATATGGGTTCTTAAGTTTCCTTTACTTACCTTTGTTTTACGGAGCAGAGGTCGTGCCGCAGGCGAGGGGACAGGCTGCTGTGCGCTGCTCAGGTGCCTCCCTTGCTGCGGAGCCCTTCTGGAGGTCTCTGGCTGGAAGAATGGAATATTGAAGTCAATTCAAATAATACCAAGATAACAACAAGAAAGTTATTTACAGATAAAGTAAAATAGCCTTATCAATAATTATATTAAACTTGATTTGCCCCAAAAGAAAAGCAGATAATTGAGTAAAGAGCACTCAACCCAGCATCTAATAACGCCCATTAGGTTACTGTTTATGCTGCATGTGTCAGCGGCTGTGACAAAACTATCGATATTGCGTCATTTCAGTGTACAAATGCAGTATATATTAGACAAACATTTCCTGAGCGTCTGTGAGTTCTGATGTGTACACTGAACTTGAATTTTTGTGTTTTGGTGCAGCAGTTGTTTCTTCCCAGGGTAGATAGCGTGAATCCTTTAGCGCATTGTTGTGGCTTAACCCTGGCAGGAAGCTGAGCCTCACAAAGCCGCTCACTCCTCCAGCGGGATGGGGGAGAGAATCGGAAGGGGAAAAGTGAGAAAACTCATGGATACAGTTTAATACGTAAAGCCGCACGCACAAACAAGGCAAAACAAGGAATCCATTCACCGCTTCCCATGGCAGGGAGGCGTTCAGCCAACCCCCGGAGAGCTGGGCTCCACCATGCTAACAGTGACTTGGGAAGGCAAACACCATCACTCTGAACGTCCCCCCTTCCTCCTCCTCCCCCCAGGTTTATATGCTGAGCACGATGTCATCTGGTCTGGAACATCCCTTTGGTCAGTTGGGGTCACCTGTCC